>CM038115.1:18023433-18104651 GCA_001642375.2 Mentha longifolia | reverse complement strand
GAAGGTCCTCAATGAACTTGAAGAGTCGGTGGTTAAAGCTAGACAAAGAATATTCATGATTCAAAGATGGATAGGAGTTGAACATTTGATACAAGACTTGACAGATTTGCCACACTTGAACGGTTTGGCTATAACTTGAGTATTGATTATCAATGAAGGCACATGACACATGAATGGAAACACAGGAAGCTAATCTTTCTAATACAATCAATTCCTGATTCGGGGAATGAGTATATTAGAATCTATGAATCAATCTTTGGCTCGATTCAATAATGAGAACAGTTTTGCGACACTTTAGGAGAATAATTGTTTCTCCAAATGGCTAACTGAATCAAGGCTTGGCTTATCAATCTGGAATTCTAAGACATATAGGTATGACATACTTAAAATCCAGATTTTATCTTACACGAGCTGGGATATGGACACTCATCAAACAAGGTCATGAGTTCTGAAAACAGAAACAGGGCAGGTTTACAGTACTGACTTTGAAAGGCCATAAGTCATTCAATACTTATAATGAGAGACAGTTCAAGCTACAACTGTAATTCAGAGTGTGTAGAATAATTTTCATGTCTCACGGTTACACTCAGAAAAGCAACGAAAACCCCTCATATAGAGGTTTAAAAATGACATGGCAGCTGGGGTATTTCAGTTTCGGCAGAGTGACATATAAACTTTGAAAAATCATAGTAAATTCATACGAACTCCGTTTTGAGTGAACGAGATATGTATAGAAGGATAATGGAACGTACTTCAACATGGAAGAAGAATAAATGTCGAATTTCAAAGGAGCTGTTCTCAGTTTAGCCCGCAAGTGGGCTGTTTTCCAGATTTCAAAAGAGATGAGATTTGAATTTCAATTTATCATAACAGATGCATATGGACTCGGATCGAGACGAAATTTTGGCTACGGATAGCTGAGAACATGAGCTACAACTTTCATTTAGGACCCGAAATGAGATAGAGTCGGGAAAGGGTTCGAAAATGCTGAACAAACGTGCACGCCAACTGTCGATAAAATGTCTAGTTTAAAAACGTGATTAATGTTTAGGAATTCGACTCTATCACTCATTGAGCTATCAATTTAGCAAGGATTTGTAAAGAACATCATAAAGGAAGTTCATATAATAGCTATACTCATTTGGTTATGAAGGAAATCGAAGGAGCTTCAACAATACATATATAGATGATCTTCAAATAATGAGAGGAACACAAATATGAAAGAATTATCATCATTCATGAACTTTTCTTGAGAAGGCCGAATCTTAACCATGATGAGGGGAGTTCGAATCATATCATACAACACGAAATCAAGTTCAAACCAACAAGAGGAAACAAGAACTACCTCAAGCTTGATGAAATTCGAACACTTGTTTGATCACCCAACTTTCGAACTTTGAAAGTCGAACTTAGAGCTTCTTGATCATGATTTCGACTTCGGATTCTTGTTCTATGGGTCGAAATATGGGGGAGGGCGAACTTTGGGAGTGATCGGAGGCCGGAGGTGTTGCCGGCGGCGGCGGAAATAGAGGAGGGAAGGTGGCCGGCGGGTTTGAAGGTGAAGAGACAAGGGAGAGCTTCTCTCTCTCTCACTAAGTTTGGGGTGGTGAGCTATGGGGAGGATGATGTGGGTGTGTGGCTTGCATAACTTGTTGAGTGGTGGTGAGATGAACACCACCCTCTCTTTCACTCAACTTACACGCACACACACACTAGCGCACTTACACAATTTCTTCCTTCTTTTTCTTTTAATTCCTCCCACTTGCACTGTTATAAATATGTAATCTTACTTCTAAGTCACAAATCTCATCTTATTTCCGTAAAATATTTACAGAGTAACATTCTCCGAAAATCATTCCGGGTAATTTCTTGTCTTGCCATAATTCATTTATTCTCAAAAATTCTCGAGATTTTCATTGGAATAATTCCAACATATTATAAAAATTCCATAACCCTCATTTTCGTCCGTGCTCGATCTCAAATACTCGAAAATTTTATTTCCTCATTTGAAATAAATATTTTTCCAACTACGGATTTTTACGGCTATTACATATATACCTTAATACTAAACTCTACCAAAAAAAAATTAAACCCTATTAAACAAAAGTCAACCCCAAGTGAAAAAAATTATTTATGTGACATTACTACATCAACGATGGGCACATTAAGTGTGCCCCATGTAGGGGAGCGTTGCTATAAAAAACATAACTATACATATAAAAAAAAAAAGAAAAAAAAAGCAGATTTTCATAGAATAATTAGTTGTTTTTTTCTCATGAAATAATTAATTAGTTATCATAAGAGCCTCTTTGTATACATATACAAATATATACTCCCTCTGTCCACACTTTAGACACTGTTTTTTGGTAGTTGGTTTTGATATTTTCTATGATGATCACATTTAAAGTGTGTTTTTTGGAGTACAACTTAATTTACGTGGTATTTTTGAAAATTTACATTAAAACTCATTATTAAAATGTATAAAGTGTAGAAAAAAAATAGTATCTTGGACAGAGGGAGTAATATTTATTTATACCTTGACTTTGTCAATGAATAATTAAGGATCAAGCTTTCCTTTGATAAGCCCATAATTGCCATAGAAAGTGTTAAAACTAAGTTTTAAAGATCGTGAACGAAGGAAGTACTATTATTTATATATACCTTGACTTTGTCGATGAAAAATTCAGGAGCAAGAACCTTCCTTTGATAAGCCCAGAATTTGCCATTTGATGTTATAATTCCTTTTCCGAGCAAAGGCTCTAAATCTTTTGCTTGATATGAAGGTTTCCCCAAAACCGTTGATATGCACCTGGTCTGTTGCCCAGTGTAAACGTGCACATACCACCTATTCAATTATCATAGATCTTAATTTATTTAGTTAGTTTGTTAAATATATGCAAGGTATAAAATAAAAGAATAAAGTCAAATAAAATGAAACGGAATGATTATAACTATATATATGTATATACTCAACCATACTGCCGCCTCCATTTATCGAAAACCGAGAAGAGTACAGCTCCGCAGTTGTGAGAAGCCGGTGGTCCGGCGGCGGCCGACTTTTTAACCTCTGAGATGTTCCCCAGCAGGAAAGCTGGCGGCGGCCCACCAATACTTGCTCTGGGGTTCCGCCACGAGAGCGGCGTACAGCCTGAAAAACAGGACCAGAATCGCTGTTATGGCGAGTGATAGAATGATTTGAAGCGAAATATATTTCTCCATTTTTTTTTTTGTGTTTTTTTTTTTTTTTGGATATATGATTTTGTGCAGTAGTAGTAGTAGTATGTGTGCTTATTTGCCCACGACTTTGGGCTTTGGGTTTTAAGTAACGCCATGTTCTGCTATTAATTTAACTATTTTAAAAATATTTATTTTGAGGATCAAAGCAAGTACAATGAATCAGTGTTAATATTTACAATTTAAAGTTAAGATTCTAAAAGTTATATACTGCTCTTGTTTAATTTTTTATTTAGCAATCGTACTTGATTAATAAAATTAAAATTAAATACTAAAAATAATTATATATTCGATTGGATTAATAAATTATAGTCAATAATTGTAAACTTAATTTAATTCACAGTATATATATGAAAACCGAAATAAAAAAACATATAAATAAAACTATAAAAAAAAAAATCATATTGATGAATGACCGGGACATAACACCTTAGGCCAATAAAATAAACATTTCTCAAACTCAAATTCATTAAAAATATCAAAATTCATACCCCTCTCAAACTTAACCCAATTAAAAAGGTAATCTTATGATCCATACCTAATAAAAACCCGAATCAAACAAACAATTAATAATAAATAATAATAATAAAATTAGTGAAATATATAATTTAATAAAAGTAGAAAATATTATTGTATCAGAATAAAAATTATTGACTAAATCAAAACTTTTAATTTTCGCCCCCTTCAGTTTTCTCACATTCTTAACGAAAGACTATTAATTCTCTGAATATATATATATTTTTTTATTACTAACTATATCTATTAATATATAAAAATAAAATGATTTTGGCAGTTATTTTTTCCCGGCAAAAAATTAGCAGTTATCACCTTCACAGATTAAACCGGCTTCTTTCTTTCTTTTGACAGCGTTTTCAAAAGCAGTTTTAAAACCATCAGATGTTTTTGCGATGACGACTCCCCAGTCCCCACGATTACACACGATCTCTCTCCTTTCTCTCTCTCTCTCATGCGTTTCTCTCAAGCATATCTTGAAACATCAGTCGGAGTCCGGCTGCAACACAGAAAGATCAGTGAAAGCACCCTAAGGACAGGATATTGCTTTCATTGCGGAGCAGAAAGATTAATATTGGCTCCCGCAGATTCGTCTAGCCAGTTCTTTTAAAGACAACCTCTGAAATTACATCCCCCAAATTTCGAAAATCAGTATGAATCAAAAGCATCGCGACGCGATGCTTCAATTAATGGCTCTATATGAAAGACGACCTGCGCTAGAACTTTGAGCGTCACATCTGCTATGCAACCCGTGTTCCAAAGCGTGAGTATCATAGTCGTTGTAGGAGATGGAGCAAATCGAATCGTCAAGCTTTTCATTAGGTATCAAACAAATCTTCACATTTTAAATTTTAGTTTTTTTTATTTAATTTATTTTCAACATAATTTGATGATATTTTTTAGCGATTCTATTTTTCATTTGGAACTGAAACTTTGTGCGTATTTTGGATCTCTTTCTAATGTGAATTATGTACACACTCTTCGTATTCATTGGACAAAAACTAGCAAGAAAAAGAGTTTGATGTACCAGTCACTTAGATAGGAAAAGGAATCTAATCATTGAGAACTGTACCAAGAAAACCACTCACAATTTTCTTATGCGTGCTGAAGTTTTTCCTTGCATTGATATAGTTTATTATGTTATGTACGGAGTACAAAATAACTCCACTTGCATTCCCAAAAGTCTATATTGTGATTCTTAACATTATACATTACATGCCACTGTGCCAGTATGTATTGTTTCCTTCACAAATAATTAACCTGCATTCATTTGATATGTTCATTGTTTATGAGTGCATTTGTTTGCTATAATCTTCAGGCATGCTCCGGACTGATGTTGCATATTTTGAAGAGGATAATCCATGAAATTGTGGCTAACTATTTTACCAGTTATGGAAATCATACTTTGATTTATTTTTATTGATTGTATTGATGTATTTGGACTCTTATATCTTAAAATCTTAATTCTTCGTGTTTTAGCTTTTACTTTGTGTGACTTCAAAATTTATTTAGTTATTGAAAAGCTTGAATAAGAAGGGGATATTCTAAACCATGTTTTTGAGCCATATGAATTTTCGTAGATTTGTTCTCACTTCTCACATTAAAACATGAAAGGAATGTGGTTAAAAAAGTGAATGTGTCAGCACAAACAAGGTTAATGAATCTCCTTTCATCTCATTTTTCTCCATCAAATCTCAGTTTTTCTCCATTAATATTTATTTGTTGATATTTGTGAAGGAATTGAAGAACTTGTGTATACCATTATAGCTATTTTTGTTGGAATATAGTTTGTAGATTGAAGTGATTGCTGGCATATTCCTGCATTCTGTTAAGTTGTAAGTGCAACAATGGATTTGATATGTTTATGTGAAGTGTTGTTCATTTATATTTTAGTTTTTGGTTGAGGAATTGTTGTGCTGATCAAGGTGAAACTGGACTTCATAAAGTTGTTGCACAGTGATAGTGAGTTGATATCTGTTTTTGTTTTAATCTTTTGGATTTGTTCGATTGTTATTGAAGTGCACGTGGCGGACAATTTTTTTTGGTGGAAATATTGTTTCATGAAAACTTGAATTGATGTGTGTTATATCTGAAGTTGTCCTTTTGAGGTTTGTTTCTTAAGGGATTCTTTCTTTCTTTCTCTCTTTCTTTTTGAGAAATAACTTTGAATTCTTCTGCTCTTCAAAAGAGCTCCAATGCACATTATAGTTGAGGTATGTTGTCGTAGTTTAAAAATAGATGCTCTATCTTATAGTGAGGTTTTCTTTCTTGCACAAATTGCTTGCAGCATTCCTATCATCTACAGATTCTCTATCGGATGATTATTACAATTAAGAAGATAATGTTTTGGACTCTCCATTGGACATGATGATTTGTTGTACTAGCTAATTGTCCAATACCTTAATATATTTGACTAACTTAGTTCTCAGTGTATCTCTGTTTTCATTTTTTCCGAAATTTCTTATAGTGAAACTGAGATCGAAGGTAATATCTTATCAGCGAAAGATATCAAAATGGCAAACCCAAGTAGCAGACAGACAACAAACACTAACTCGAAGAACAGGTTGTTATTACTTCCATCTTTTGCACTATAGGTTAATAAATTATGGCATTATGTACTTTGCTCTTGAATTTAATCTTCAGTCTCATTAGTTTTTTCTCAAATTAGTTTTTTTTAGATTGTTATTATTGTTGTTCTTTGGAGATTTTTTTGTCCGATGAAATTGAAGTTTCTTTGTATGTTTTTATTATTTTATAAGTAATTTATGTGTGTTGTTATCATTGTAGTGATAGATTTTGAATATATTTGCAGTTTTATTTGCAAAATATAGATGTTTTAGGACCCTCCATAGACTTTGTAGTTTAGTCAATAAAACGCAATCTCTGTTATTTGAACTCTTTACAAGGATCAAATGATATTATAGTGAACAACAATTGTTTTTAAAAGACTTATACGAGTTAACTTAGACTTTCAATATAAATAATCATTTTCAAAATGTAAAAATGTCCTTGAAAATTATATTCTATTCGTTTTTCATTACCTAAATAGTGCTCCTAAGATTCACAAATGACTAGAAATCACACTGAATGATTTACTTGTGAGTCATTTTTTTTATCACATATTTGCATGAGTCGTTGTTTGTTTTTACATTGTCAATTAATTTGTTGGAGCTTTTACAAGCATCCTACAAGATTGAATTGTTTGTGCATGAAACTAAAACTTCGAATTTTGAAGAATGGTTTCGCATGATGATATCAGAATTCCAGAAACACATAAAAATACAGAAAGAAGTGTTAGGAAACATAAAAAATGTAAATTTAATTGAAAGTGAAGTAGGCGAGATACAGGCATTGCTTGAGAGGATTTGGGTTTTCTTTCTCTTATTTTATTCATTTTCATTCTTCTTTTTTTCACTTCAAATTGACATAAATTTTGGATTTCAAATTGACATCAAGGGCGTTTTTTGCAATGTTGTTGCCGTGCATCGCACGGGTCAGTGTACTAGTATATATAAAAACAAAATAATTTTGGCAGTTTTTTTTTAGCGCCGTAATTTAAAAATCAGTTAAAACGTTTACAAGAAGTTATTTTCGATCGGCAGTTCTTACGAAATTAATTAAGGAAACAGTGAATTAAAAAAAATACCCTGTCGCCTGTTCTACACGTTCTCTCTCAACCCTAACACGACATCGAAATAGCGGAACCGCTATGCCTTACATCCAAATTTTCCAGCCCCTTCATAATTTTGAAACATAAAAAGTCAGATTTTTTTGGAAAAATAGCACCAGTTTCTTTGGTGTTGTCTCCGACGATAATCGCAATTCTTCCTTCTGTGTACTGCATACTTATTTTGAAGATTTGTCTCCAGCGACAATCTCTTTCTGCATACTTATTTTGAAGATTTGTCTCCAGCGACAATCTCTTTGCTCTCTGCATCGATGATTGCCTCTTCAATGTTCAGTTATACATCAGGTTTGCACTATACATATATACATCTAGCATATCAAATTTCTAGATGATCGAGTGATTCATATCGCAGAACTGCTATAGGCTTATTGCTTCCCTAATTTTGTGTGGTAATTAAGCTGTGGATTTTGTTGTTTAGTATAGTTTTCAAATAGTCAAAAATTGTATGGTCCGATGCTATGAGCTTTGTATACGATAAGGCTACATTCCGATGCAAAATCCCCTCTCAACCTTCTATGAAACTCACAGTATTTGAAGTAAACAAAAATCACAGGTCAGTAGGAAATATTGTTATTTTTCATTATAATTAAACATAATTCAACATTTTATAGTTGGTGAGCGAGTTCATTAATTTATTAGATCATTAATGGAACATAGGTTCACTCTTTGATATGTATAACAAAATGAGCCAAATATTTTGAAGCTCCACATTGCCATGCAGGTAAATCAATATTAACTGTCTCATTTCTATTTTTGCTGAAAACCGTAAAGCTAGAAAAAGTTGATACTAAAAGAAACCTTTGATTATGTTGTGTATGCAAGTAAGCCATAGAGAACTTTGGACTTTTTTCCTATCTAAAAGCAGAATGCATCATTTTTATTTGGTGTTGGAGATTGTTTCACCTATATCATATAGAAAGTTGCAGTGGGAATAAAAAGAAGTCTATGTGTGTAGAAATTTCATACTTGAACGGACAATAGTGTTGAGAGGAAGAAAAAGCTGATGTGTGTAAAAGTTGGATTTTTATGGTTTCATGATCAACAACATGTTTCTTTTTATTCTTTAGTGACTTTTTCAAGAAAAATGTTTCTTTCACTTAAGATTTTTCCATTTTGTCAGCATGTTACAGATTTAGATGGAAAGACAAACATTAGAAATAAGAGAATGGAGATTAAATCAGAGCGGATAAAAAGATTTCATTTTCAATTATCTCGACTCTCATTAGAATATAGTGATTCCTTAAGTTTTATTATTATTATTTTTCTTCTTCTTTCAATCCCATGTATTGATTAAGCATTTTCTGAAGAAATTCTTTAGGTTTTTTTTTTTTGGGCAATCCCCATATATAAGTGTATAAATTTCTACTGCATTTTGGTTATTTGCATGGAACATATTTATTTCAATCTGTTACCCTTTTTTTTTTCCCCCTTTTTAATCAATAGATACGGCCGCACGATTATTTGCGCGGAACTAAGTTATTTTAATTGGTTATCTTATTTTTATTTTTATTTTTCTTTTTAAAGTAGATATGTCCGCGCATCGCGCGGGGCCAAAAACTAGTAATTTTTGAAAAACATATCGAACAAAATTAAAATCATTAGATGGAATTTTATACATAGAGAACACATGAAATCGATCCCATCGATAATAATTTATACTTATCCCAAACTCGTGACGGGTACTAAATTTGATACTCAAATTTGTCCCAAATCAATTTATTTTTTCCAAATCCAGATAAACACGATTGATTGTCATCCCTAATCTGAGCCGATGTGATGATCACAATTATTATAAGTGTATATCGGTAATCTATATATCTATATCTATCTATATATATATAATAGCAAAATAAAGGTGGATTAACCACAATTTTTCTTGATTATTTTGCTAAATTTCATAATTTTGGCTAATTAATCAATATTTTAATCTAAATAATAGGTATCTTTAATTTGATATATATCTTTAATTATTTTCTTAGAAATATATATCTTTAATTATAAAAATAAAGATTATCTATCCAATTATTGTTTGAACATAGAGACATACGGATTATTTTCTTTAGCAATTAACTTAGTATATGTATGTTGATATATCATATATATATGACGACATCTTCACAAATTAATACTTCATATGTCTCAGAGATCTTGACCCCTTTCATTATTTTATACCTCACATATCAATAAGAAAGGGCTCAATATTTCTGAGGCGGAGGAAGTATTAAATTACATTAGTTAGCCTCTAACCAACGTTTCTTACTAAATAAAAATATTATAAAATTTGCTAAGGAATATTGATGATTTTAACATATACTGAACAAAATATATACATGATTATTTAAATCAATTCAAATATTGACGATTATTTACACATTGATGATTTCAATTTGAATAGAATTCTCATAATTTAAATCAATTATATATACATGATTAAATAAGTTATACTTCTTTGCAATTAAATTAAACCAATCGAGAAATGACATATTTTTTGACTTAATTTTTTTGTTAATATAAAAACCGAGGTCGCTTCAAAAATATTATCACTCTTGACCTAGAATTCTCATAATCTAAATCAACTATATATACATGATTAAATAAGTTATACTTCTTTGCAATTAAATTAAACTACTTGAGAAATGACATATTTTCTGACCTATATTTTATGTTAATATAAAAACCGAGGTTGCTTCAAAAATATTATCACTATTGACCTTCTTTTGTATTTAATCAACGGACGGCTTGACATTTAAATACATTAATTCTATAATTTTTCAATACTCAAGATTCACGTGCATTGTTTTAATTCGATTGTTTGGCTATAACTTTTCCAATTGATTTATAGGTAATTAATGCAAATTAAATATATTAATTTTTTTAGATAATCGATAGGATTAAATCCATTAATTCTACAGTTTTTCAATGCTCAAGATTCATGTGCATTGTTTTAATTCAATTGTTTGGCTATAACTTTCCCAATTGATTTATAGGTAATTGATGCAAGTTAAACATATTGATTTTTTAAGATAATAGATAGGATAATTCATGTAACGAGAGTTAAAAAAAAAAAAAAAAAAAACCAAAAAAAACCAAAAAAAACCAAAAAAAACCAAAAAAAACTTGACATTCAAAATGAGAAGCTACCTAAAAATGTACACCTAATTGGCCTATTTTTTAAAAAAATAAGTGGATTAATATTCAAAATATATTCAATTATCCGAAAAATATTATCTCTTGAGCTATATTTTATATTGAACAACGAGTGAATTGACATTTGAAATAAATACGAATACTCAATAAATGCCTATTTCACCTACTTTTATATTGCAATGAACGGCATATATCTTCACACAAATGAATACTACTACTTAAGAAATGATAACCCTCCTTAACCTTATAAAATTACTGTCTCCTACAACAGACACTCAAACAACGGGCAAATTGACAATCTAAATGAGTAAACTGCCCGAAAAATCTCATTGGCATATTTTTAATTACATCGAACAACGTACGGGCGGCTTAACATTTAAATTGAATTAAGCTACTCGATAAATAACATATATTTTCGACCTAACTATTATTATTACTTTTTTTTTTTTATCACAGATAAACATTTAAAAGACTAATGATTAGCGAGATAATTATATCATTACAGCTTATAGTTTGTTAGTAGAGCAGGAACAGGCGTATGAAGAAGTTTATATGTATGAAGGTGCTAAATCAATATATAAGAATGTGATTTCATTGATAGGAAAACTGAAATATGATGTAGTTATCTTTAATCAATATTTAAATGACAATCTTTCAATTATATTGAAGAACGAATGCTTTTACTTTAAATGAATATGACCGCGCGAAAAATCTTTTTTCTTATTGACCTATTTTTTTCCAATAATGAGTGGTATTTTTCTTAATATACATAATTTTAGAAATGATAAATTAAAACTTATAATCAATATTTTAATATTTATAAGAGATTATTCTTAATTACTTTTAAATTTAAATTAAAAAAAATATTTTTCATCCCAATAATTACATATTTTTTCTCTTAAATAAAAAACCACCAATTCCCTTAAAGTAGTTATGATCGTCAAATAAATTAAAAGTTTAATTTGTTAAAAATACATAAATTATACCACTTTTTATTGAAATTTTTTGGCATCACCCTTTTATTCGACCAACATAATACTTGATATGAAAAATGTTATCAATCGTCAAGTTATTTCTATATTACAACGTATACTTGACGGTTTTAGCGTTCAAAATGAGTATAACTATACGAAAAACGGGATCTCACCTTATCTACTTTCCTATTATAATGATCAACGGGCTACTTAATATTCAAAATGAGTAAAACTAATCTATAAATGCCACACCTAATTGATCTTTTTTTCTTCTTCATTTTTTTCAAATTCAATTTAATTTAATTTTTTTCGAAAGGATCCTAACAAACTATATTCTCAAAATAAATAATTCTATTATTATTTTCCACGAGAAGTCATGAGCCCCGTCGAATTTCGACGGGCACTAAACTAGTTATTTATCATTTGATGATTTTTCATATGAGTCAGGACAGTTATTGTTCAAAAATTCAATGCACATGCATAATACTCCCTTCGTCCCCTTCTACTTGAGCCAATTTCCATTTTGGGTTGTCCCACTCTACTTGAGTCATTTCCTAAAATAGAAATAATTAGGCCCAATTAGTAGTGTAATTAAGGGACTTTTAATGGCATGATTAAGAATTTTTGTTTCATTACAGTGTTTTTAAGTTTGGAAATATGAATTTATTCCAATTTTCTATTTTTCAAAATTTAATAAAATAATTTAATAATTATAATTGACAAAGTATTATTACTATCTTAATATTCGTGTCCATTCTACCGGGCTCAAGTAGAAGGGGACGGAGGGAGTAATTGTTTTTTTTGTTTTTAATGAACATATTTTGGGGAGAAGAAGTTGGACAATATATGAGCTAGAAGCATCTTGAGCTCAACCATAGCTAGGTTTTGCCCTAAGCAATTCCTTGGTCGAACCCGAATGGCACGAACAAATGTAAGAGTTTGCACTTGCCCATTATGCCGTTGGCAAACCTCTTCGGCTTAAACTCGTACGAATCCGGGCCGCAAATAGTCAGATCCGCATGCAAGTCAAGTTGTTGTCATCATAATCATAGTTTTTATTTGTCCAGTTCAAAAGTAACTGGAAATGAAAAAATTGCTTTCAGAACTATAGTTTTTATTTGTCCAATTCAATACGTAATACTCCCTCCATCTCTAATATATGAATTTGAATCTGCACGAATTTTAAGAAATAGTCGATAAAGGTGTTGTAAGTAGAGGATGTGTCTCACTCATGTGTGTGAGAATATTTTCTATTTTGGAAAATAACACATATATGAGGACACATAAATGTTCTCCTATCCACCGTGGACACACTTAATGTGCACATGTGCCCTACCACGTCAATAATTTATTTTCCTTTAAGATTTAGTTTTTTTAACTAAGTTTAGTTTTTAGTAAGGTTTATTTTTATAAGGTATATTAATAATATTTTTTTTTAAATATAATATCGTCACGTATGTCCACGATGAGTAGGGGAGCAGTACTCCATAAGTACGTTCTAAAAAGAAAATTTTCACATATATCAAGTATGTAGAGTGATTAATAAACAGGAAAGAAGTGAAGCAGCCAAAATAAGAAGGCGTTGACGAACAATCCAACAAATTTGATTCACCAATTTGTCGCGTAAACATAATAATATGCTTTGGAGGATGCTATAATACAAAGCCCAATTCGGCATAAGCTTCTCATCTCATGTAAATATAACCACATCTTTTCAAATACAAAAACATCTTTTGTTTTCATATCCTTTTCTGTTTTTAATCTCACCAAGTTTTATCAGTTCCTGTGTTTTGTCTCTTGTTAGATAAAGTTAAACCCACGCCTTTGGTTATGAAGTTGGAGGAGGAAACGCCACTTGAGCCTTGACCATATCCATTCATTTTGGAGGCAAAAAATAAAATACCCAAAAACATATTCCATTATAATATCAAATTTTGTTTTGAAATATAAAAAACACAAATTTTACCCATATTTTAATATAAGTGGACAATAATACCCTTACTTTTGAGTACATTGCCACTCTCTCCCTTTCGCTCTCTCCCAGCCCAGCCCAGCTCAGTTCAGCCCGACCCGACCCAGCTCGAAAAATTTAATCCATTTTTTTTTGTTTCAGAAATGTGCAATTACACAGTACGTTTATGATCATTTAGTACTGTTTACCCGGTAAGTAGTAAACGAATAATGTTTATCTGTAACTGTATTACACAGTACATTTATATTTTTTTTAATACGGTTTATCGGTAAGTGGTAAGTGGTAAAAGGATAATATCAAATTGTAACTGATTACGCAGTACGTTTATGTTCTTTTAATACTGTTTACCAGGCGGGGCCGATGGGACGGGGGAGAGCGGGCCGGGCCGGGCTGGTATGGTCGGCCTGGCCCGGCCCGGGTGGGTCGGGCCGGACTAGTGTGGGCTGCTACTTTACCAACCCTAAGAGAGAGGGAAGAACATTTTTATCCTCCAAGCAAAACTTGGGTATTTTTTATGTAAATTATATTCCAAAACTAAAATTGATTTTACAAAGTCAAATTGGGCAAAAAAGTATATTATCTCTTCTTTTTGTGTATGCAAAAATAAATTATATTCATTTGATTTTATTTTGAGTTAGTTAACATAACATACACAAACTTTTGTCCTTTTTGTTTTCCCCACCAACTATTATATTTTTTCCATTTAAAACAAAAAAAAAAAAAGACAAAAAAAAAACATTTAAATTAAAAAAAATTGTGGCCGCTTCAAAAACTTTTCTTGAAATAATATAACTGAAATTCAAAGGCAGCGTCAACTGCAAAATTTGGGTTTGTTTCAAGAAACTTTTTTTTTGAACAATATGTATTTAAAGAATTTATTTTTTAACTCATTTGTATATTTTAAGCTTAATAGCGCTATGGCAACCAGTAAAATAGACAATTTGGGATAGTAAAGATAAATAATAGTCACATAGATAAAAAAGATAAAAAATAGCCACTTAAATAAAAAAGATTAAAAAAATAGCCACTAATTAATTTCGTGAATTGCTTGTTTTTTTCACTAATTCATGAAAATTGAATTTGTGAATTTTTAGATATTTTTTTTTAGTGAATTTGTGAATTCAGACATTTTTTGAGTAATTCACGATTTGAGTTTGTAAAATTCATGAATTGCCTTATATTTTTAGAGCAATTCACGAAATTAAATTCGTGAATTAGGCAAGGGCGGAAATATTATGGTAAGAGTGACTATTTTTTTTATCTTTTTTATCTAAGTAGTTATTATTTATCTTTATTATATCAAAGTGACTATTTTTGCATATTTCCATTTGGGGGTTTGTTTCAAGATTTTTTTTTTTTGTTTTTTGAAACAATATGTATTTAAAGAATTTATTTTTAATTAATTTGTATATTTTAAGCTTAATAGCGCTATAATCACAGAGAATCTTGGTAGAAAACGTGGAAAACATCGATTGGTGATTCCAACATGAAAATCATCAAAGTGGAGCTGGAGACTTCAACAGTACTGAGCTCATCACTAACTGGATAAAATAAAATAAAATAAAATAAAAAGACAGTAAACATGGTAGTGCAATCATCGAATTCTAGTGTCCTTTTTCCATAAAGACAATTTGAAATAACAAGAAAAAACAAAATGTCTACACGTTTATAAAAAAAGAAAGAGCTAGCAAGAATGAATACAGACACAAAGCTAGTGTGGTGCAATGGCTGAAGTTGATGATCAAGAAACAAAGAGTGTGAAGAGGCGGCGCAGATCTCCTTCTTCACTAGCACTCTGTAGTGAAAAACTTCAAATTCCACACACATTCCGCCTCAATCAAACGCCTCCGACTTCCACTACTACTACGAAGAGGAGTTCGAGATTTCGTGGAGTTAGCAGGTTGTTTTTCTATGGATTTCTTATAGTATCAGGCCTCATTCAGTCATTTGGTAGCCAAGAAAAGTCCAGATAAATAAAGTTATGTGGCATTTTCTGTCTATTTGATATCCCAATAAGTGATCTTGGGGTACGGCTTGAAATGAAATTAAGGGTATGATTTTTGGGACGAAGGGATTACTTCTTAGAGGATGTAATCCAATGTCTTTTTTTGATGTTTCTTTAGACATAGGTGGACAGGAAGATTTGAAGCTCATCTATGGGATAAAGGGTCTTGGAATGAAACACAAAAAAGAAAGGAAAACAAGGTTCACTCATATATAGCATTTGAAAATTTTTATTGTTTTATTCGAGTTATTTATAGTTTATGACCAGTTTTCGATTAGTGACATGAACTTCATTTTTTTAGATGACTTTATAACTTGCACCCCAGATTTCGGTGTCGTATAACTTAACTCATACCGTTGTTGAAGTGAGCTGGAATTTTTATGTCTCACCTCTCAAAAAACATTATCGTTTCGGGAATCCCACATTTCAACAGCAAGTTGAGATAGCTATACGTCGTCAGAACGTCGGATGCAAACCATAAATAAAAAATTTAGAAACTTCACATTATTTAAAATTAAAATAAAGTTCATGTCACAAATCGAAAAGTGATCAACGTTCAGGTCACAGATATACTATTTATAACCCTTAGTTTTATATACTAACATGCTATTTCTTCTACATTGTCATCTGATTATGTCTTGGCTGGATTTATTCATGTGGAGCAGTCTATCTTGGTGAGTTCCTCAAATTAAGAAGATTTGAACAAGAACTGATTAAACTCTAACAGCTTTTAAAATCTTATTTATTTATTATAGGAGCATATGATGAAGAAGAAGCTGCAGCAAGAGTATATGATTTGGCTGCAATCAAGTATTGGGGAGCCTCAACATACACTAATTTCCCAGTATTATTCAATATCACAACCTTCTTCTCCTTCATTTCTTTTGCTTTTGCATAAAAAGATAAATCCTTCACTTAAACTTGTTCCTTCCAGATATCTGATTACAAACAGGATATAGAAATTATGCAAGACATTACTAAGGAGGAATACTTAGCCTCACTAAGAAGGTAACTAATTCTTCAGTGATACAAATTTAGCCCTCATCACCTATAAATTTTGCTCTAATATTAACTCTTTTTGCAGGAGGAGCAGTGGTTTCTCAAGAGGTGTGTCCAAGTACAGAGGTGTTGCAAGGTGAAATACACATTTCAAATTTTCATTATTTTTCTTTTGGGTAATTTATAGATTATGAATTGTGTTTTGACCGCTTTTTGGGTTCGTGACTTAGAACTTTATTTTTATCATTAATGACTTAAAATTTCAAAATTTTCAAGTTGTGACTTGAATTTTATTTTATTTTTTAAATGAGTCTGAACTTGTCAAATGTTCCGATTAATGGCCCGCATCTCGAATTCAAAAGTCAGTTTTCAGAACCCAACTTATTTCAATTGCGAGTTCAGTCAGTTATAGGAGCTGAATTTAAGACAGAGAAAGTTCATGTCATTTGAAAAATATAATGAAATTCAAATCACGAATCGAAAAAAAATGAAAAAAGTTCAATTCAGTTAAAAATAACATAAAATATAAAATTTCATATGACAAATTTTTTAAAAAAAATAATTATTATTTTTTTTCAAATTTTCTTTTTGAACTTGTCTATTTGTTGACAATGGATTTAAACTGAAGGCACCATAACAATGGAAGGTGGGAAGCAAGAATCGGCCGAGTTTTTGGGAACAAATATCTCTACCTGGGTACGTATGGTGAGTTAATCACACACACATCACATAATTAATTCTTTAATCACTTAATCTAACCTAAAATTCATTAAATTATACAGGTACTCAAGAAGAAGCTGCTCATGCTTATGATATTGCAGCTATAGAATACAGAGGAATCAATGCAGTCACCAATTTTGATCTCAGCACTTACATAAAATGGCTAAGGCCTACTGAGAACTCCGCGATTTCGCCACCCGATTCCATCACCTTCTTCAAAGAGGCTGATTTCTCGAATGCAAATTCCTTCACCATAAAGAATCCTGCAATTTCTGACAAGCATGAGATCATTGAAAGAAAAATGCCTCTGGCCCCTTGGAACAGTTCCACTTCCCCTACGGCGCTAGGTCTTCTCCTTCGTTCCTCGTTGTTTAAGGAACTCGTGGAGAAGACTACTACGAGTGGTGATGATGATGAAGGGAAAGAGAAAGATGAAAAACCAACAAATGATGAAGTGGGAAGCTTTGGATTCTACACTACTGGGAATGATAGTGAATTTTCGAAGATCGAAAGAGGACAGCCCTTTTGGAATGTGGTGTGAAAAAACAGACATGGAAAAGCAAAGCAGAATGCATGTATAGAGTTGGGTAAATTATAGTTTATGGCCTATACTTTGATTTTTTTTTTTTTTTTTTTTTTAAAGTAGCATGCACTTTGTACTGTTGTTCACTTTACGGCCTGGCAGTTATTTCCGATTGACTGGAAAATGACGAGGACGCCGGAATATGACATGTAATTTTACCAAATAAAAAATAATTATCCTAATCAGATTAATAAAACAGATATTCTTCTTCTCCAAAAATTTGTACGCCCTCAACCCCAAGAAGCTTAATCCTAATTTTGCATTTCATCGCTTCACCCATTGTTTGATTTCACGTTGTCGCCATCCCCATTGGTGTCAATTTTTTCGTTGGATTGATGAATCGTAATAGAAACTTTGTTAGAACAAAGCATAAAAAGACTTGTTTAGCAGGCCCAATAAACCAAACTAAGTTAAAATTATCTGAATTTGGCTTATTATGCCTACTAAACAAGCCCTAAATGATCGAGTTGATGCTTCAATCAAGTTTAGACGCGAGAAGCAGATGATGAAACACAAGTTTTGATGTTTCCGATGAATCTTTACGTGGATCATCTTTCAAATTGCGGTGAAAAATACACACAAACACCAACAATTACACATCAAATTACATTATAGTTATAAATTTGAAAGATCAAGCTTCAAAATTGAAAATAGTTGATGGCTAGGACATTTCTATTGAAAGCCCCAAAGATATTGACACTGATGTTTTCCCCAAACCTTATAATCAATTTTTATCTTGTCAAATAGTTTTAAGCTTTTACTAAAATGATTGATATCCTCCCAATGCTTCTTCAAATTATCTCATAAGAAGTTTCAGAAAACATTTCGCAACGGCTATAAGTCTTATCACCCACACAATGAAATAAATAAACGAGGAAACAAATTCCAAGCAGTAAAAGTTAATAGAAAGATTCATACAACTTAAACTAAGATGGAATAAATAAATAACCAGCTACGTAGACGCTGTCCAACCAAATATTACAATCGTCTTGTTTCATTTATTTTCGCAGCGTTCAATTACCATTTACATAAATTCCAAACCAGAAGAATATAAATAGATCAAACCATAGGCACACGCGATATAACTAAAGCCTTTTTTCAACAATGCAACATTTACTAGTGGATATGATAATCAAGCAGATACTGTTTCAAATGAAGGTAGCAACAAGCAGTCAACACTTGTTTGAATAAGTCCTGCACAACAAATTCACAGGTCTTAATTGCAATGGCATTTTATGAGTGCACGTAGAGATCATACATGTAGAATTCAGACAATTAACATGAAAAAAAACCCAACAAATCCTAATATTTCAATCATTATAAGATGTGTGCACATGAAAATAAATATACCTTGTTATGGTTTTATTGAGCTTATCAGATGAGTCTTCCACAGTTACGTCGGTCAATAAAGGAAGATCCCGAAGACCCTGAAAACAAGTGAAATTAAAATGTTAAAAATCAGAATGGAAATAGTTAAACAGAAAAAAAGTAAAAGAAAGCAGGAGGTTCACATAAGAACACAAGAGATTATTGAACTGTTTCCATGTGTTTTCACAATTAAACCATATAGACAAACTTCCGACTAGATCAATACTTATTCAAGGTCAACTTTGGCTTACAGAAAGCACAAAGCCAGGTTTGCATTGTTCGAGCATGAGGGATTTTGTCATGAAGATTTACTTGAGCAGTAGATTTAGATATAGTGGTGCTCGCCGGAATATAAAGTATTATCATTAACAGAAATTGCACAAAACAACGTATTTCTTTGATGACCATTTATACGTATTTCTTTGATGAACATTTATGCTCTGCAAAAATCTCAGCATAGGAAATTCTTTAGCAGAAAATAGACGAGGTGTACCATGAGACTTTTTGTTGCATTTCCAGAATGTTTCAATTGTTCCTGCACCAAAACATTAATTAAAATAAAGTTAATAGACAAACAGGTTGCTACCTTACTACTTTAGTTTACAATGAATAGCACCATCAGATAAGACTTGATATTACTCAAGATAGGGAGACAAATTGTCCCAACACCATCTTCTGAAGTAACTGAAATGTATGCAATTATGATGGAATGCTGATAGAAGAGTTTTGAGACCAACTAGGAAAAGTAAGTTCTGCCTATCGAAATAATTAGGTAATATGTAACGTCTAGAAACCTAGACAAATATGCAGTTAAAATTACAAAAAAAACATAGTCTGCCACAAAAAATGATTAAACAATTGTAAAGCATGATTGGTTTTACAGAGTAACAAAAAATCCTTTTACTATTTCTCCTTAAGACCCTCAAACATAAAAAAGACACGAAAACTCAGCATGAGTCGGCAGATATCTGAATAGCATATACTATTTTTTCACATAAAAAGAGAAAAAAAAAAAAAATGCAGGAACAAAAGAATAAGCAACCTGAATTCTTTCTGGCACGGGCGTCCTTTTTCCATTGACAATGTTACACAGGTACATCACCCCCATATTTGCAAACTCCTGCAAACAACATGGATGAGTAATTACTAGATGCTACCAATGTTGTCAATGGCAAATGGCACGTTATGGCAGTTGGCCAAAAAACCGCCACAACCGCCATGGCGGGTTATGGCGGACGATTGAAAAATTAAATAAAATTATTAAATATGTGATGAAATAGAAAGACCTAAACCATAATATTAGAAAAACCTAATCATAGCATAAAGTCTTAAGTTTTACCACAATAATTAAACATAAAGTCTTAAACCATAGCATGAAAATAGTAAATTATCTCTAAATGGATGTCTAATCCTCGTCGCCAACTCCAACATAATCATCATCTTCGTTATCATCCAACGAAGCAAATCCTTCTTCCTCCTCTTGAACACTCTTTCACTTTGGATGTGGATGCCATCTTGCGTTTCTTAGAACCCCCACCACTCATTGATGATGTTGGTGGCCCTTTTCTTTTCTCCTTATTACGCCTTGTATATGTTCTAGGCTCTCCAACCCCGGAAGCCTCATAAACAAGCTCCCAATTTACGACTCAATCTCATCATCATTAACTAAGTCATTCCTCAAATCACTCTCATATCCATCTCTCCTACTAACCACTCATTGCACTCAAAAATGTCATTGAGTGTAATAGGATGTTGGCAGTGGTCACCGTTGCCGTCGGAGGTAGCCGGAGGTCGCCGGAAGTTGGCAGAGGTCACCGTCGCCGGAGCAAAGGGAGGGTCTTGTTCACGTAGAAGTTAGAACAAGAGAATGTTTAGTTGGGTCAGCGGGTTGGGTCAGCGGGTCAAAAGGGTCCAAATGACTAAAATGGCAGCAAAATAACGCCATACTACGCCATGGCGGCCATAAACGCCATGGGTATGGCGGCTGCCACAAAAGGCCATAAAATTCTGCCATGCCATACCATACCATGGCGGTGGCGGAATCCTAAAAACTTGCCACCGCCATGCGCCATAACACTGCCATGGCGGCCATTTGACAACATTGGATGCTACAGATATACATTACTGAATTTACTAGTATCACATTTTTATATTAACTTGGCCATTAGTAATCCAAGTCAGAGAAAAAATTGCAGAGCAAGAAAATAGAAAAGAGACTGATACTTAGGTCAAAATATTATTAGTTCACCTGCTTGTCTTCTAGTGAATGCAGCTTACCATCCTGCAATAGAACATACGCGATAAGAATGGAAAGGTAAAAAGCAATTAAAAAGAAGTAACAATGCATTTGTGAGAATCAAGTATGTAAAGATGATATAGCAACATCCACGGCAAAGTTTCCCAGATGCTTAAATGTGTCATCTACACAGCAAAACTAACTTGAATACTCTTGCATTAATGAAACCAAGGGATTTAGAAGGTATGGCAGATGGAGGAATCAGCTGTTTCATTTTGGATTCACAAAGAAATTGCGGATGTTAGAAATGAGAACACTCCCTCCGACCCAAAATTACGGCTCGACTCGGATGCTAAGAAATGAATTATTCATAATAATACCAGAAAAAGTAAGGAACTCTTTAAGGGTATTTTCGTCAAATTAGATGTTTGAAAGAGAACTCGTGGATAAAATGGAGTTATTTTTGGCTGGCTGCAACGGCATATTGTGTAATTAAAGAGTATTTTGAGGGTGTTTATTATGTGTATGAGACCATATTCTTGGCATGGCCAAATATAAGGAAACCGATACTATATTTTTGGGACGGCAGGTATATTATATTACTGATGGGGGGGGAACTCCAAACACAACTCAATAGTGCCAGCAAACATGACACAAATATACGAATTAGTATTAGACTTATCTTATTCGGACTGTTTTTGAGTCAATATGACAAGGACAAAAACAAATTACGTCCCGTAGTCAGCAAAATTTGGAATACATTAGACAATTTACAATTAGATTTATTTGTATGTCATGATTATTTAATTGCCTTATTGTGTACAATAGCGTATTAACATATCTTATCATGTTGTTTGAGACAAATTCAAACAGCATATATATTAATTTTATCTCAGCATGTCAGATGAAGTGTTTAATCTTTGTGTTATAACCAACATGTATTCAGATTGTTATAAGTTTGGAGTGATTGTATTGCTATTGTGATACAAATACGGAAATTAATAGCTCTAATATTAACTTATGTAATTGCCCAATAATTAACTTCCTAAGATAGAAAACTGTATTTCACCAAACAAAGATTAACAAAAGATTCAAATGCCAGCTCAAAGTGGAATGAGAAGGAGAGATATGACGTAAATGGGGAGTATGCGAAAAGAGTTTATGCTAATACATCTGTTCGTAACGGCAAAAACAACATAAAAACAATATAAGACAGATGAACATCCAATTATACTTTACTCATCTTCAAGTTTGGCTACCTATATAACTATATTCAATACACACAATATCTACGTTTATTGTCCTTGTACCAATATTAGAGTTAAAATCGACTATCAATTTAATTAACTCATAACTACTATGCTCTTTTTTCTGCGTAAGCATGCTCAACCTATTTGAGAGGAGCGCAGGGGGCAGGGGCAAGGACTTGACATATACCAAACTGCAGAATCCCTCCCCATCCCCCACAAGTAAATATAAATAAATAAATGGAGATATGATACTAACCAAGCCAAAAACCATATCCTGCAATTCTTTCAAATTAAGGCCAATTTCAGAGAGATCACCATGCGCATCCGAAACCTGTTTCAAGAGTTTGAAATTTCAGGAAATGATTATCTATTCTTTAGATTGTTGCTAGTTAAGAAAATAGATCAGTAATGTACCTCATTCCTAATTAATTTAGAAACCTCAATTTGCTCATCGATTTTCCCATCCAAATTCTCAATTCTCTGAGTCAAGTGCCTTTTTGCTGCCTGCTCAGAAACCATACAGAAATTCAATCTACATAGGAAATTAGGAATCCCATATTGAAAATAGTCAGACCGCCAATGTTTCAGCTAATATAATCTTTAAGGTGTTATAGAGCATCATGACAACTCTAAACCAGATGCAAAAACAGCATGTAATAAATGACTACTCTTCTTTGCCAATTATCATGAAATAGTCATCAAATAAAGGCATAACCCAGAACAACTTACAGCAAGAGCATCAGATACATGATCCAAATGTTTGGTCAAGTTTGAGACAGCATTTGCCATATTCTGCTTTGTTACATACATCAGGTCTGACAAGGAGAGACCCTGAGATTATGAAGGCGGGGAATCAAAGAGATCATGTCAGCAAAAAAAAAGAAATCAGTTTTTGAAAAAGGCATGCTGGCAGCAGAAAACTAAATGCACAAAGGAGAATAACATTTTTATAAGTGGAAATTCCTAGGCATGTAAATTATATGTTCTAACCTTCCACCACATGTATCCATAACCCACAGCTCCAACAGCAGCTGCTGGAACGATTAGGGACGTTAAGTTACCTACGACAAAGAGAACAAGAGTCACAACTTACAGAACTATGAGTTGCACATGCTCTTGCAAAAACACAAGATACTGACTCTGGGTAGAGTTCCCATTTAGAACAGTAATCTGCCTTGATGAGGCCAGCTGGCGAACCTCCATGGCTAATCGACGGACCTGAAAATGAGCTAACCATAAATTAAATCTGTATAGCACAACTTTTTTAAATATCCACAATCATTGCACTTCAACATAGTGCTTGTAAGATGATTCTTAAAAATAATCTGCCAAGTGCACTGAAACCCTTAAAGTAACAGGAGGATGAGAAACCAATATGTTAGTGGACGTGACATATGTGCACGTGCAGATATGAAGACAAGTATTGCCAGACCAGACACATAGGCAGGAGGACCATATCATAGTTCTTAAGATAACTTATATATATGATAAGGGATGACATCAAGATCAATTAGATTATTTTCTAAAACATAATTGACAGTAAATGTTCATAACAAGCAAATATTCAACTACATTACCAATGAAAAAACAACAAATAATGATAAGCTCTATACCAATAATATCAAAATGATAATTTCATCAGTTACTAAGAACAAACCTGGGTGGCAATAGCATCAGAATAATCAGTTTCTCCCTCTGACTCACCTGATTTCTCCATGCCTTTAACCAAGTTCTGCCAAAGATCCAGGAAACATTTCATAATCAATCACGATTACACTGAATCAAAAAACATATCTGCAACTAAATAAATATTGCAGCTCAAGAAACTTCAATTTATAAGAACTTTTAAATTAGTTAAGTATCATGATACCACTAACATCAACTGATAATCATTCAACTTTCATGTGATATTCAGCTACTAAACTACTTTATTTACTTCCAACAGTGCTACCACCGTCAATATAAACTACTGTTTTTGACATGCGTTTGGACCAAATTAACCAAAATCGGGTCCGACTACAAGATGAAGAAACTCACTTCAGCGCTAGCAACATAGGTAAGAGTATCTTGAGATTTCAAATTCAAAGAATTTGTTAAAAAATAAAATCAAACTCAACTGATTCAAAAGGAATAAAATTGGAAACTTCAATACCTGCAACTCACCCAATACATCTGATAATTTCCCATTCTTCAACAATATAGTTCCAGTGTAACCTAATTTCACAAGAGAAAACCCAAGGCAACATTTAATCCTTTTCTCTTATCAAACTATGAAAAAAAAAAAAAAAAACAAAAAAAGAAAAAGAAAAGCATGTGATAATTGTAAACATAAAATACCAGCTCCAACAATTAGAAAGACCCTGGACAATCCGATTCCTGCTTGCATAGCCATGGCGTGCGATCACTAAAATTAGAGCCCTAAGAGCATCTCCTACGGTACTGCAAAAAGAGTTTTGCGGTCAAAATTAATCACCAATGGCACTGCAAACTCAGGCTCAATTTGCGTTTTTGTACCTTTTCTAGCTACTCTAAAGAAGCTGCACATTAGGAAAAGGAAAATGAAATATTGAATAGTATGTTAAACTGAACACGTGGCTCAGAAATAGGAAACGTAGATAGAAGAAAAGTGAAAAGCTTGGCCACCAAGTTTACCATAGATAAACATGAGCAAGAAAATAACTATTAGTTAGAACCTATCTGATCGTTTCCCTTTTGAAGATCACTCACAAATTCAGAAATAGATAAAATACAGCATAGAAGAAAGAAAGAGATCAAAGAGGAGGAGAAGAAGGAATCAAGGAGCTGTGCAGAATCATTCATTCCATGGAAACCAACATCCAACCAATCCAGACAAATTTCTAGCACTCGAATAGTAATTTTTACCCCCCCCCCCCTTCATTTTCTGTGATTAAATTGAAACACAAAAAACTAGGAAAGGAAACTAAAGCATATCCTAAACTATGAAACCAGAAACTGGTCCTTTCTTTTTGGTTTCAACACATTCCAAAATCCAAGTAAGTATTAGATGCTAAGCTAAAGCGTAAGCCCTAGAATCTAAACAGAGCAACCCATTCGTTTATAACTATAGAATGTTCACAACCTATTATGCTTATGATAAAAAGGTATAGCAAGAATCTGAACATGATTATAATGAGGAAATTAGAATCTGAATTTGAATCAGAGATCATGGTAAATTAAAATGAAATCCACCAAAACTACAATTTAGGAAATAGAAAAACGGAAAGAAGACGGGGACAGTTTTTACCCTAGCTGTCGCTGCACTTCTGCCGGTAGAGAGGAACAGAACGGCGGCGAGACGGCGGTGGCGGTGGGGAAGGGAGGGGCAGCGACTATTAGCAATTTAGAGAAGGAGATGAGAATTGGAATTGAGGATACCGGCTTGTTCTCAGTGACTTGACTTTAGATTTATTTTCCTCTCTTGGGCTTTGACTTTAATTTAGTTAAAATGAACCATTAAAATATAACAAAATGTGGGCCATCGGTGAATTTATGGACTCGGCCCATAGTTAAAGATTAAGAGGCTGAACCCAGTCCAATCATGAATAATTATAAAATACGGAAATCAGGTTATTTTAGAAAAAAGAAAGGAAACCGACAATATTGTGGCCGCGCTGGTGGCAGTGGCGGTGGCAGTGGTGCTGATTCACGGTGCGTTGAGGACTACCGAAGATTTGGTTTTCTTTTGAAACAACACTTTTCCATTTATATTTTCAATTTTTCGTAACTTTATGTTTCTTATTCGAGTTATTGATGGATTACTCCAAATTTAAATGAGACACGTTCTTCTCTAAAATGCTAATTTTAGTTTCTAATTTCTGCTCCTCATTTTCTTTTCCTTCAGTTTGGGTCGAAGCTCCGCTCCTCATCTTCAATTTTAAGTTGTTTTGTTGCTACTGCTGCTCTTGATTGTTGATTTTCAGGTATGTTATTATGTATGTGATTATTTTTTGAACTAAATGATTCAATTTCTTGTATGCTGAGATGCAATTTTTTTTTTTTTAATGTTTGTTTATGTTGTTGAGTTCTGAAATTCATTACCTTTAAGAGTGGTGGTGATGGCGGCGCTTGATCTTGATGGGTTGGGTGTGAGACTTGAGGTGAGCAATGGCTGCTGCCATATTAATGTGGGAAGGAGAGTGGGTTAAGTAGTGGTGGCAGTGCGTGTAGTGTGTTCAAACTTTTGGGGTAGGGGCAAAATTTTGTTTGGTAGTTCTAAGGTTGCATTGGCATCGTCATCATCATCAAACGGTGCCTAAGGTATTGGGATAGCGATTCATTCAAGACGAGAGTTGAGAAAGAATGCTTGTGATTTTTACTATATAGAAATGGATATGGGAAATTAATATTGTGAATAAGTGGAGTCCTCTTCAATTATGGAGAAGCTATACTTTTTTGGCTCATTGTTAAGGTAAGTATATGGTGAATGTATACATTTAGACTATATTTTGCAGATTTTGTTCATTAAATTTCGAATCGAACCGAATATTGCCAATACGAATCGAATTCAAACCGAATACTCGAATTATAGAAAGAGTTTAGTTAAAGTGAGTTGGCTGAACTTCAGTTGACCAGGGCCTGGTTCTGTTTCATATAATTATCGTAGTTTCTCTACACTGTAAGGATTAGATATTTCTATCTGAACTGTAATCGTGTAATAATAATATAGGAGTAAAGGGCACAATATGAATGCATAACTATGCATATTTTGTCTTTTGACATTTACTATTAGCATACAAGGCTTACTTAGAAGCAGACTATGTTCCTACATTAGGTATCGACATACCCTATCACATTCAGAAATATTGACCTATTTGTTGCATTGTCCTATAAATTTTGGTACAATTTTACACCATAATAGAGGTATAGTAATTGCTAATTATTCATCAAACATTTGATACCATGCACCATCTTTGATGGTATTTGTCAAACAAGATAAAAAAACGCAAACCAGTTACTTCTGTGGTTGTGCAATTCTTGAAAGAAGGGAAAAAAAAACCCTGAATGATACCATGCACCGTCTTTGATGGTATTCGTCAAACAAGATAAAAAAAGTGAACCAGTTACTTGAAGAATTATGCCATTGAGTCTGTTGCTTGTTTCTTGGTAGCTTTGTAGCTAAATATACATTATTGCTATGTACTCAAATTGGTTAATAGCTCCATTTATGCAGTTGTTAGGTCAAATTCCACTACTCTGATTTTCTCTCGGATTTCCAGTCTATTATGTTTGTTGTACTAGTTGTTGTTACTGCTATTGAGCTTGTGTTTGTATCCCACCATTTGTCGCAACTGGCTGTTATACCTTGAAATACCAATTTGCTTTTTTAGCCAATGTAAGTGGTTTGCTGCGAAATCTTACTCTGAATTCATCCACAAATCAGTCTATCAAGAACCATTTTTGATTCTTGCGGCCTTTGCTTGTATTTAAAGATTTGAGAAATACTCATATTACGGTAATCCAAAATAACTACAAATTATGAAATGTTTGCTTGTATAATTGTTTGTATTCAGGTGCCATATAGGTGTGGTATATCAATGGAACCACCCTTGCATAAGAGCTCGTCTCCAAAAATTCATAAATGGAGAAAAGTTGCTTATGGAGGAATGCAACCCGGATTTGACGACAACTATTCAGATGAATCTTTCCTCGAAGACATGATCATGAATGCCAATGTCGTGAAAAGAGATTTGGTTAAGGTGATCCTCGATGCAGTTTCCATCTCACAATATTTGTGCATTGTTGCTTTAGTGGTCTTGGTCTGGACTTATACACTTAGATCCATCTTCAGTGAACAGTCTCTCTTGTTACTCGACATTGCTCTTCTTGGGTGGGGTTTCGTAATAGTCATTTTAACCTCAGAGATTCTATCATTCGAGCTATTACTCAATTATATCCTGAGAACCTCCTTTTTCATAACCGGCTTATACATTCTGTCTCCTATATATCACACGCTGACACGCTCCATTAGTGAAGATTCGATTTGGGCACTCACAGCCTTTCTCATCGTACTCCATTTGTTTCTGCATAACTATTCTGGCTCCAGAGTCGAAGATTCCGGAGCTCTTGAGTTCTCTACCTTCACTAGCAACATTTCTCTTAATGTTTCTATAGTCGCCTCGCTTCTGATTGCTTCTAGACTTCCTTCCAGGCTTCATGTCTTTGCCATCGTTCTATTCTCGTTGCAAGTTTTCTTGTTTGCTCCTTTTGTTAGTAATTGTATAAAGAAATACTCGTTTAGGTTGCACCTCTGTTTCTCGTTGAGTTTGATGGCTGTGACTCTGTTTTTTGTTTATCAGTTGCATCAATTGCTCTTCATTTTGCTGTGGAGCATATTGGTTTTTGTTAATCTGGTGTGTCCTTATTGGCTGATTAGAATTCAAGAGTACAAATTTGAGATAAATGGGCCATGGGATGAGGCTAAGCTCTGTTTTAACATAACAGAGTAAATGTTTTCCTTTTCCTTTTTGTACATGTACTATCTTCTGCCTCACTGTGTATATACTATGGATGTTGCATTTAATATTATTTTTTTCTTTAAAAGTTGCATTTTTTTTTTAACAATTACTCATGTCTCCAAGTATATAATGCTGTTAACGATTACCCATTGTCACTGATATTTAAATTATACCACGACCTGCTACTAACTGATTTTCTCTTATATGAAGATAATGAATGCCCACAAAGTCGAATCTCTGTAGAAACTTTCAAAGTGATAAATCTCTCAACACATTCGTGAATCCTCAAGATCTTGCATAAATTCTCGAAACACGATTTCTCAGTATTCTCATCCATTTTATATGAACTCCATAATCTTTTGGATTATCATTTCATATTTCAAGTCTAGCTATGATCTTATCCTTTATTTTATTCTACATTGTACAAGATCACTTATAGTTGGAAACTACATTCACAACCAACTTTATGATTTGTTTAGAGGTGTGTTAGAGTTTTGGTTGATAGTTGATGATTGTGTATCTTTCAACTATCATATTCAAGGATTAGATTCTTGAGTGACCTTGATAGGTACATGTATTAACTATTCTAATAAATAAGTAATTAATAGGCCCAAGTAGGGTCAAAAATTAAAATACCCTTCTTTTAAATATAAATGTTAAAAATAGCCTCTTTTTAATAAATATGTAGAAAATGCCCCTTTTTTTATTAAATATTATATATTTGGGCCCACCTTGTGTTTCAAAGTGGGAAGTGGGGCCAGCCACACTCTCCTTTCACCCTCTCACCGCCCCTGTGAACTGCATCACCGCCGCCCCCTCCCCTTTCTCACCGCCCTCTCTCACCACCCCCACCCTCTCGCCTGCATCACCACTGCCCCCTCCTCTCTCACCGCCGCCCTCTCATCTCTCAGCGCCGCCCCGCTCTCACCGCCGCCTCCTTATCAGCGCCGCCCCTCTCATGGCCGGCCCCCTCTCACTGTTGCCTCCCTCACAGGTCCACCCACTTCGCCGGCACGAAGCATGAAATAAAGGTTAAGAAGAACGATTTAATTTTTCGAATAGATTCACCGCCGCGTTTCCGTCGTTGGAAACTTCCCAGCGCTGGCAGCCATACAAATTGTATGGTTGCCGGCGCTAAGAAGTTTCCGGCGAAAATGCGGCGGTGATTTACACCATAATTTTCTTTTTTGTTTTAAATTCGATATTATTTACAGCGCTGCCTCTCTGTTGCTATAACATTTCCACCGCCAGCAAATAGTTACCACACGGGGCCATTGTTTGTCTGAGCCACCATTACTTTCATAGAGAGGAAGTTAAACATATATATCTATAAAGTATTATCATTTATATATTAAAATAAAAAAGGAGGCATATATGACATATCATTTAAAATGGGGGCATAAAATACATGTGCTTTTAAAAAAAGGGCAAAATAAAATATTAAGACCCCAAATAAAAGATCCATCAAAGGGCCCATTATGCAGAGGGATAAACATGATTGTTAGGATCTGCTCCCATCAGATTCCCTAAACAAGCAGATCCAAATCTGCAGATCTTCCTCGATTACGCTTCAGCATCTGCTTAGTCAAAGCGCAGATGGTTAATACTATACAATTGCAAAAGGAATTATATTCCTTTACACGTGTCATATATCTATTAGTTATGGATTAATATAATATGTATATCAAATAGGTATCTTTAAAAATAATTCGGTCTTATATATAAAGGCAAAAATACCCTTCCCATTGATAAAAATTTACCTTATGGTCATAACCACTTCTCAACTATAAAAGGAGGTAATGTCTCATTATAAGGTACGCTCTCTTTTATTTTCTAAGTTACATACTCACACACTGAAGAGGTTTTTCTCTCTAGAAAACCTCTGTAATTCCACTTTCAGTTCTAAAACTGACTTGAGCGTCGGAGGTCCTTCCCGGAGGACCCCCAACCACTCCTCTGCTGTTGTTTTGCAGGATTTCATAGCAACTGAAGGTAAAGAGAAGCTGGGTTTCTTGAAGATATTCTACTGTATTTCTGGGAACTTCGATTCCTTAACACTTCTAGTGTTTTCACTCAAAATGTTAGATCCATTTTGGGTTTCAACTTTTATGGATCTCGTTGAAGATCTTAGACCCAGATCTATCAACTGGCGCTGTCTGTGGGAAATTTGAGCTAGGATGTTGATTCTTTCTTTCATTTTAATGGAAAATCTATCAAATTTCCTTGATAAATTGATGAGTTTTTTAGGTGCTTATTGATTGGTTTACTTCTTTCCGGTTTTCCTAGTTTTCTACGCAAGTGAAGAATTTTTTGTTGAAAATTATCCTTGCGAAAGAAAATTCGAAGATAGAGAGAAGATTTACTAGATCTCAAACTCATATTTTCGTAAATATAAAGTTGGTTTCATTTTTTGGTATAAATACAATTTTGAAAAATGTTGATTCATTTTTGGGATATAATTTAATTGAAAGTATCTTTTTGAGTATTTTCTTTCATTTTTGATGAGAATTGGTGTTGGTGAAATACTACAGAAAGAAGACAAGATTCACCACCGCGAAGGCATATACAGATAAACCACAACCAAGTTTAATTTGGGTGAGTTAAAGATTTTCTATAATAAATGTCATTCTATGGTTCTTGAAAGGATTTTGATTGAGAAGGAATTGGGAATAGAACGGTGAAAGCCAACAGTAACTTCTGATAAGAATTCAGGCATTTAAGGCCACTATATTTATTTACCAATACTTTTACCATCTAATCTAAAAGAAAAAAAAGTGCACAGAAGCTAAAGGGATAAATCCTGCTTTAAAAAATGCATGTACCTAGCCTAATATGCCAAATTCACATAATAACAACAAACCCTATTAATTAGGCTCGTGGGCGGGATATGTGAATGAAGTCCTCACATATCCCCTTCAAAAAATCCAGATGCTAAAAAACCAAATTCCCAAGTAAATCAAAAATTGGGGAAAATATAAATGGTAAACTAATGGATGTCATGTTATTTTGCGTTTTTTCAGAAATCATGAATGAAGATTCTGAAATGGCACGCATAACAACAGGGCTGGATAATCCAGATCTGTAAAATACTCTTCCACCTGGGTTTGAAAGACACCCACACTTGACGTCAACCGCTCATACTAGAAGCAGTTTAGAAGGGATGATTCCACCTATGCTGGCTCAGCAATTGACCTTGATGCTCGAAAATGCCATAGAAAAGAAACTGGAGGCAGCGGGATTGAGTGGAAATACCCCGGGCAGTAAGCTAATGAATTATCCCCCAGAAGAGGAAAAAGGAAGTAATGGGAAGCAAAAGCATACACCTAACATTACCTCAGCTGTGAAAGCCAGAAGAGAAATGGTTAAACAGAACCTAACATCTAAACTACCCAAAGGATGGACATATCCCAATTCATCTGAGGAAGAAGAGCAGGGAGTAGAACTAATGCCCGAAAAAGAAGCAAGGGTTGAGTTGACCGACCTACTGCGAAAGCAGATAGCAGATCAGCAAGAGCAGATGGCTATCATGGCTAAAGAACTCGCAAAATTGAAGAAAAGCCAGAAGGAGCTTGAAAAGACTCAGATTGAAGAACCCACTTTACAACCAGAAGGGGTGGCAGAAAGTTCTCTGGCTAAGACCACAAAAGGAATTGAAGTGCCCCAAATTTATATCAATATAAATAGTCCTTTTTTCGGAAGAAATACAAGCAGATCCTCTTCCCAAAAACTTCAAAATAATGGCGTGTGAGTATCAAGGCCAAGGGGATCCTGAAGAGCATGTGCTTAAATTTGAAAGTATTTGCCTCTTGCATCAATATTCAGATGGGGTTAAATGTCGAGTTTTCTTGACAACTCTAGCAGGACCAGCTCAGCAATGGTTTCGGCAATTACAAAGAAACTCAATTCATTCCTTTGAGGATATGAAGGAGTTATTCTTACACAGATTTTCCAGTTCTAAGAAGACACCAAAAATACCCATGCATCTCATAACTCTCAAACAGGGCTATAATGAAACCCGAAGAGATTTCATGACCAGATTCAATGATGAAGCATTGGAAATTCCGGACATATATCTAAATATTAAGAAACATGCTCTTATTCAAGGTTTAAGGTAGCAGGAAGATATGTGCATATGGAATAGGCCAATAATTCCAGAAAATGCAATGGAAATGATAAAAATAATAAAAAATCAGATAATAGGAAGAGGCTTGCTATTGATAGCAGAAGGTCCTCAGAAAAGAGTGACAAATTCCAAAAGACTTTCACCCCTCTCACTAAGCAATCAATAGAATTGTTGGAAGTGGTAATGAAAAAATCAGGAGTGCAGATACCCCCTGGAAGGAACTACCCCCAAGAAAACCGCAATAGGATAAATTCTGTAAATTCCATAATGAGTATGGGCATTTGACAAATGACTGTAGAAATCTAAAGATGGCTATCAAAAATCTCATCCAAGAAGGAGGGCTTCAGGAGTATGTGCGAAAGGAGTCTCATCAAAATAAGAAAAGAAAGGATGATAAGGAAGGAAAGGGCATGGATAAAGCCCCACAAGGAAAGCCATCTGGAAAAAAATGTGTGATTACCATGATTTATGGGGGGTCACCAGCTGGCGATTCTAATCGTAGCCGTAAAGCATATGAAAGAAAGGCACAAGCTGCAAAAAGACATGGAATTTTCAAAATAGAAAATGGATTGCCTCTACCAGAAATATCTTTCAGAAGCTTAGACGATATGGCTTTAATCCACCCACTAGTCATCACTGCAGAGGTAGAATGCTATGATGTGAAACGCGTTTATAGCTTTAATCCACCCTCATGAAGATGCACTAGTCATCACTGCAGAGGTAGAATGCTATGATGTGAAACGCGTTTATAGCTTTAATCCACCCTCATGAAGATGCACTAGTCATCACTGCAGAGGTAGAATGCTATGATGTGAAACACATTTTTGTGGATACAGGAGCGGGTGTTAATGTCATATTTAAACAATGCTTTGAGCAAATAGCTATCCAGAAACCGTTGGATGGAGTTGCAACTGCCCTTCATGGTTTTACAGGAGATTCTTTAATGTCCTTAGGATCTGTAGATTTGATGCTAATACTAGGGGACAGAGATGTGAAAATCTCCAAACCTATGAATTTTCTAATAGTGCGGCATAAATCTGCCTACAATATGATACTAGGGAGACCAGCTTTGAAACTTTTTCAAGCAGTTGTGTCTACATATCATATGAAAATAAAATTTCCAGTGGGAAGTAGTATTAAAGAAACCATGGGTGATCAGGTCTTATCCAGAAAGTGCTATATTCAATCCATCAAAGCTGGATAAGCCAAGAAAAGAGTTTTGTCAGAGTTCGAAATAGCTAGACAAAGGTCTGAAGCAAAAGATAAAAAGGTAAAGTTAGATGAGATAGAAGCTCACGAGGATAAGATGCAACCAGTACAAGAAGTTTTGTCAATAGAACTCTTCCCGGGAAAAACTGGTTTCATAACCAAAATTGGTACTCAGATGCCAGATGATGTCTCCAAAGAGATAATCAGATGCTTGAGAAGAAATACTGACATTTTTGCATTCTCCACATCTGATTTGGTGGGGGTAGATCCTAGTGTAGCGATACATCAATACATTGTCTAAATGTGAATCCAAAAGTCAAGCCTGTAAAGCAGAAGCTAAGACGATTTGGTTGTGAGAAGGACAAAGTTATAAAAGAAGAAGTATCAAAATTGCTTGAAGCAGGACACATTAGGGAAATTCAATTTCCTGAGTGGTTGTCAAATGCAGTCATGGTACCAAAAGGTAACACATGTACTTGGACAATGTGCATAGATTTCAGAGATCTCAATAAGGTTTGCCCCAAGGATCATTACCCATTACCAACGATTGACCAATTGGTAGATTCCGCTTCAGGATGCCAATTGTTATCAATGATGGATGCTTACCAAGGTTATCATCAAATCAAAATAAATCCAGCAGATGTCCCAAAAGCCGCCTTTGGTGTTTGTCCTGGAACATTTGGTTTTCAAAGTATGCCTTTTGGACTTAAGAATGCAGGGGCAACCTATCAGCGAATGATGGATAAGATTTTTAAACACCAAATCGGAAGAAATTTAGAAGTTTATGTGGATGATATTTTGGCCAAAAACCTAAAAGCAGAAACACGCGCTAAAGATTTAGAAAAAGTCTTTGTGGTAGTAAGAGCTTACAATCTGAAACTCAATCCAGCTAAATGTTCATTTGGTGTACGGTCAGGGAAATTCCTTAGGTATATATGGTCACGCAGAAGGGAATAGAAGTTAATCAGGCGAAGGTGCAGGATGTATTGGAAATGACGCCGCCAAGAACAATTAAGGAGATTCAGAGGTTGAATGGCAAAATCACTGCCTTAAGCAGATCCATCTCTAGATCTGCTGATAAAAGCTTGCCTTTCTTTAAAATTTTAAAGGATGATAGTTTATGCTAGTCAGGTGGAAAATTTGCCTAAAAAAATTTCAAAGTATGAAGTGATTCAGATCCCAATAGAAGGGAATACAGAGGAAGACAAATTAGCCCAGATAGCAAGTGTTGTAGAAGGTAGTTGGGCCGACGATATAGTGCTATTGAATGCTGTTACAAAATTTTGCTCTTTGGAGGTGAATGTCATGGAAAATGCACCTGATTGGAGAGTACCAATTATCCAGGCTCTAAGATTTGGTCATATCTCAGAAGGCCCAGGAGCTCCTCGAAAATCCATGTTGGGGAGATTTTTTTTAATGGGAAATTTTTTATATCGAAGATCCTTCACACATCCATATTTAAGATGCCTCTATGAGCAGGAAGGAGAATATATCCTTAGAGAAATCCATGAAGGGTGTGCAGGAGGGCATACAGGTTTCAAAGATTTAGTCAGAAAGGCCCTGAGGGCTGGTTTCTTCTGGCCTAGCATGGAAAAAGATGTTAAAGACTTTATGAAAAAATGTGATAATTGCCAGAGGCATGACAGATTGATTCATAAACCAGCATACGAATTGGGAGTGATGTTTTCCCCATGTCCATTTGATAAGTGGGGTATTGATATTGTGGGTAAATTTCTAACTGCTCCAGGAGGCAGAGTTTTTCTTATTGTAGCTGTGGATTACTTTACAAAATGGGTAGAGGCCGAAGCAGTGGTGAAAATCACCGAATAAGCCATTCGAAAATTCCTGTGGAAAAACATTTGTTGTCGATATGGAATTCCTAGGATTTTAGTATCTGATAATGGGACACAGTTTAATGGATCATTAATCCGTGCCTGGTGTCAAGAGATGAAAATTAAGCAAAGGTTTGTAGCTGTAGCTCATCCTCAAGCGAATGGGCAGGTTGAAGTCACTAACAGAACCCTCATTGAAGGGATAAAAGCTAGAATGGAAAAAGGCTAAGGGAAATTGGGGTGAAGAATTAGATTATGTACTTTGGTCCTATAGAACAGGCCTTAAAACAACTACTGGTGAAAGTCCTTTTAATTTGGTTTATGGCTCTGCAACCGTGATACCAGCAGAAGTGAGCATTGAGTCAGATAGAATTCTTGCATATGAAGAAAATCAAAACATAGGACTCCTGAAAGAAAACCTCGACTTAATCGAGGAATTGAGGGAAAATGCTCGTATCAAATCGGATAAGTACAAGCAGCAGATACGCAATGTTTATAATAAAACAGTACAAGTGCGTAGATTTAAAAAGGAGATTTAGTACTGCGGAGGGCAAATGCTCTTAAACCTATTGGCAAGTTGGAACCAAATTGGGAGGGACCATATGTAATTACCAATGTTCTAAAAGGAGGAGCATATGAGTTGAAAGATGCTGAAGTGCCTAGGCCTTGGAGTATTAATAACCTAAAGAAATATTATGCCTAAATTTTCAAAACTTTTGGGGAAGATCATCATTGTAAAAGGCACCCGAGAGCATTTTGAGGAAATGAGGATATTTTCTTTTTTCTCTTCTACTCTATATTTTATCTTTACTTATTTTTGTTTTGCTAAAACTCAGTAAACTTATAAATAATAATTCTCTCGATCACTTATAATTTACTTGGGGCGGGAGTAGGGGTATACCGTCTACACCATGCTGTATAAAGTAAATATTTATTTCATAAAATTGATTCTTTTTTTTTTTTTAAAAAAAAAAAGAGAAAAAGGGGGACGAAAATACTCATAAGGATTGCAGATCCAAAATGAGATATGTTCCATATTAATTTGTGAATGCATAATTTCTTTTAATTTTATGAAAAGAATCATCATTTGGTAAAGGACTTGATCCGAAGAATTAGCTAAATAATGATAACCTTTCGTGTAATCAAATAAAGTATATTCTGGTAAAAAAAAAAGAGGCGCGGGCCTCTGAGTTGATAAGCAATAAACAAAGCAGATCCATAGTACACAAAATATAAAATATAAGTGTTCCCAACCAAATCTTCATTGGAAGACCCTAACTAATAGATCTGGCTTAGCATATGCTATTGGAAAATGCAGATGGCTAATTCGTACTCCTGCTAAATAACGAAGCAACTACAACATATACAAAATGTTGATATCCAAGCACTACAAATAAGATGAGCAAAAGAAGAAAAATCCACATGTGATAAGAAGAGGATCACCATCAATCCCTCAAATACCAGGCTCTGCAATCATAGTGGGATCCTCTGGGGTAATATCCTCAGAATGAGTTTATGTGGTGGAAGCAGGTCCTTCTGAGGTCTGAAAAATTCCCTCTGCAGAGAAAGATGCTTCTGTTACCATTGGGGGTTCTGAAGTACTGATTGAAGGATCTAAATCGGCAGTTGGTATGTTTCCGGGCTGACCTGGATCTAGAACTTGGGAAGAAAGACCTTACTTCTTCCAAAGACGCTGGTGAAAAACCAAAGCAGCTTGTTGTTCTACCTTTGACAATTCTTGCTGAACCTCAAGAGAAAGATTCTTTGTCTAGGAACGAAAGAATGAGGGCAATAAGTAAAACTATATCTCGAAAATATATATATATATAAAAATAATAATAACAATAAACAATAGTAATTACCTCATCAAAAAATCTGCGAAGAAGCTCGAATTTACCAGCCTCAGCTTCAAGCACAGGAAATAAAATCTCTTCCCAAGTAGGAAAGGAGTGGACATCCACATCCGAGGACGATAACAAGCACGTAGCCTCACGAAGGCACTTCATGTACCATGATCCATGAGAAGGGTCCAGAGCATGTGACTCCAAGGTAGTAGTAGATTCTCTGAATAACTTGAAAAGAGCATCAGTGTCTATTTCTGACAGTCGTTCATCATTGATCTTCAGCTGAGTAAATCAAGAATCTACAATGCTCACTATCCAATGTACCAAAGGAGTTTGCATCCTTTCCCAAAAGTAAGAAGAATGCAAAAAATCTTCTACCGAACCTCCTACCAAAGCCTTTAAAAAGGCTTGACCAGGGGGAGTCATCAACACATACAACTTGCACATGTACGCACCTATCACTTGACCAATTCCTTTGCTGAAAGAGGTCTCATTGGCTAGGTCCAATTCCTTCTTGTGATCTTCATGTGCCTTAACCAAAGAAACCTTGGTAGCTTCATAAAGCTGGGTTAAATCAGCCATCTAATCCCGCAGATTCTTTTTCTCCACCTCTGCCTTTTCCAAAAGGTTCAAGTTAGATCGCAGTAGTTCCTCGCGTTCAGTATCTCTCCGTTGTAAACGTTGAACCTCAGCCTCCAAATCAGTTATCTTCTTTTTCATGGTTTTAACATCCGAGGTTGAATTCTCAGCTACAACATTTTGCAATTGGAAATTTTCCTCTCTCAAGCGTTTAACGCTGTCCGAAAGCTCCTCAATATGAGAACGTGTCAGCTCGAAAGACTGAGCTCGATGACTCTGCATGGCTCTGTACCCCATGGCCGGATAAAAACAAGAAGTTAATAACCTCTACTAAAAAATAAAAATAAAAATAAAAAACGTAAAAAAAAGGTTATACCTTTAACTCGCAAATGGCCGCCTTATTCTCCAAATCCGCAGAAGAATGTTGATCTAGTTCTTGCCAATCTTCAGCTCTAAGGAGGCTGGTAATCAAGGTAGAGCTAGTAGGACCATCCGCTTCGATCAATTTCCCAGGAAATGTAATATTAATGGAGTTGGAGGAGTAAGAAGCATAGGGGCATGACACACCTTTATCCCTTAAGGTCTTGATGAGAGGTGGAAGTTCCACCGGAGTGGCCGTGGCGCTTTGAGAAGTAGAAGGGATGGTAATTGGTTGGAAAGGTCGCTTGAGCCGATAATTAACAACTTTGTTTAGGCAAAAGAGGAGGAGGAGGGCAGGAATCCATAGATAAAGACTTATCAGAGGAAAGCTTGGAAGGAGCAAAAAACACAGCAGAGTCATTGGAAGCTTTATTCTCCGTTTTCCCATCTGTACTAGCAAGCAGAAGGGTTGGATTTGTTTCTTTTGTAAATTTGAGAAGACAATTTTGTCCCAAGCTCTTCAAAGCAGCAAGACGATTATGAGAGCACTTTGAAAGTGCGGAGTATAGAACCCTAAAATTGACGATGGTTCTGTAAATTGGGAAAATTGGGGGATAAGAAAAGAAGGTAAAATTATTTATATCAAGTAAAATATAAACATGTGTATGCTTATGAGTATATGTATAACGTTTCTACTCAGAAGAGACAAGGATTTCAAATCCTAGAAGACGTACATTTAAAGAACACCATGATTGAGGCATTTTATCAAACACTTACTAGGCACAATTTCAAGTATGTGTTGTCCAGATTTTTTGATGATTCCAGAAACTCCGCCGTCGAATCTGACAGTAATCTAGACAACAATTAAAGGGGGAAGCAACGACCGGCAGATTACAAAAATCATGATAGCAAGTGAGGATAATAAGAATAGTTATACGCATGAAATATAGAAGGAAAAGGGAGAATAAATAAAATAATGCTCCTAATTAAAAAACGAAAGAAGAAAAGATTTAATTGAATCACATATGTAAGTCACCTAATGAGTGAGTACAATAATAATAAAATATTTGTATTATATATATGTACATACAAAAGTCGCATCGGGACTTCAGATCCTAAACTAAAGAAGTGGATAAAAGCAAGGATTGTTGGCAAATTTGGGGGTAATCAATTCTAGCTTTCAGTTAACAAAAATAATAAATGAAATACATAATATATATAAGTATAGGTGTTGGCTTCTGCATACATGTCGTTACATGGGCGATGATGGGTTCTGCTCCCATGATCTAATTTCTTTAAATTGGCAATACTAAAATAAGCTCATGGAGCAAGGGGAAGTAGTTGATAGGTAAATGTATTAACTATTCTAATAAATAAGTAATTATAGGCCTAAATAAAAAGGTCCATCAAAGGGCCCATTATGTAGAGGGATAAACATGATTGTTAGGATCTGCTCCCGTCAGATTCCCTAAACAAGCAGATCCAAATCTGCAGATCTTCCTCGATTACGCTTCGGCATCTGCTTGGTCAAAGCGCAGATGGTTAATACTATTGGTCCGCCCTCAGTTTAGGGGTGAGGGTAGAGAGCAATAATAATCGATGTAATATAATCGAGTCGAATCCACAGGGAATGCAATGGCGAATGAGTTTCAAGTAGTAATCTGATTACCTAACTACTATTCAAGCTACCAAGTGACATGTTTTTGTGTTTTTTATAAGCTAATAATCAAATGAAATGACAATTAATCAAGAAACAAACAAGTAACAAACGATTGAAATCAATAAGAGAAAGTATGGTTCCAAATATAATCCAATAATCACTAAAAGCCTAGGTTTACGGATTTGCATGGATTAGCCATTTTAATCTGATTCATATGGGAGTTCTATATATATTAAACATCAATTCTTCTCTCGAAGCAATCAACATTAGTAGATTAACCTATGACGTCTATCTCCGCTAGGTCTCAAGATGCATAAATTAACTCCAAATGACTCAATTAATTATCTAGAAGCTCCTACTAGCAAGAATTACTAGTAGGGTGTGATTTGATTCCAAGTGTTATGAACTAAAGCCTCCTAAGCATTTAACCAAACACCTTGTATGCACTCAATGATGGCCAATCAATCATGCAATAAAATCAAGCCCCAAACCACAAGACATATGAATTAGAAGGTAAATCCAACAACAAAATCCAAAAACCTAGTTTTCTAGATCATATCTTCATATATTGGAACCAAAAGGAAATTAGCTAGACATAATTAAAGGAAATAAACCATGGAAAGTAAATGAAATCATGCTTAAAAGGGAGAGAATTTAATAAGAAAGAAGAAGGTGGTCTTGAATTTCAAATCCACAAAGTAAAGCTTCAACAATCTTTAAAATACTAAAACGGAAAGAGGGAAAATATTCTAGGGTTCTTGGGAGAATAAAATATGCCAAGATACACAAATGGGGTGAATTCTAGGATTAAATACATTGAAAATCGAGTTTGAGTTGAATCGGGGCGAAACGGGATGAACCGGGGCGAGTTTGGGCGAGCCGAACTCGCCCCTTAAGTGAAGAAGGGCGGCTGACCGGCGACCGGCTGGACCGCCGGCTGGGTCGCCGAACCCTCTGTGGTCTGTGGCGGTCCAGAGGAGGGGAGCCGGCGGCCGGCTGGACCGCTGGCTGGGTCGCCGGTCGTCCTCTTCCTTGACCGGCCAACTATTCGTCTCTTGCGCGCTTTCTCCGTTTTCGCTCGTTCTCTCTCGTCCGAACTCCGATTCTCGATCTGCTTTTTGCTATGGACTCCTAACGAACCCCTCTTTGACATGGAATGATCAAATTGGCCAAATGAGTTCTCCATTATTCTTGAAAAAAGCATAAAGAGACTCGAGAGAACGAGGAAAATATGATTGAAATCAAACTAGTGAAACCCTAACTCTATAGATTTAAATTCCACATTTCAGACCTTGGTTTCACCCTAATTAAGCTCGATTCTTCCTCGTTTCCGGCCTTCGATCCTTAGCCACATGAATACTATTCCAATTCTTACAAAAATGGATCAAAAACCAAAAGGAAACGAGAATTGTAAAAAGTATGCTACAAGTTAAGAAACCCTAGCATTTCTAACATTTAAGCACATAAATCGAGACTCAAACACATTCAAACACACTCAACATGCACATAAAATACGTGTTAATCACTCCCCCAAACTTAAGCCATTGTTCGTCCCGAACAATGAAACGAACAATCAAAACACTTAACACGTATGGAGTGTGCATTTTGAGTTCCTCGATGCCTCATATCATCTCAAAAACCCATTTTAGTTCAAGGAAATTCTCAAGTCAAACCAAACATTTATAAGATCAACCACTATCCTAACTTAAAATTCAATCACTCAAACATCTTAACCCTAGACCTCACAAGAAGTGTGTATCACTCAATATATGGAAAAGGTAAGCACCCATCGAAATCATGCAAAACACATCTTTAACCTTAAGCTTGCCTATCAACTCAAGTTTTTAATACTACAATGCATGCACAAATTAGGATCAAAAAGGTCTTTGTTAAGCTTGTAATGTTGGGACATTGGTTAGGGTAGGGAATTTTAGGTTAAGTGACTTCAATTTTCATTCAAATACCCTTACCCCTTTCCTTCACCTTTCTAAGTATGAATTTCTTCATCTTCCACCTTATCCAACCCCTTTTTATCAAATGAACCCAAGCTTCTACCACATATCAAAAGAAACACTCCCTTATGCTCTTATTCTTCTCTTTTTATTGTAAGAACTTTGTTTTTATGTTTTTTTTGTTCCAATAAGAACTTCGTTCTTATTCTTTTCTTTCCTAACATTGAGCTTATAGGAGTGTTCATTCAACTTAAAGCAAATCTTAAGACCATTCACCATCACCCATCATTTTTCATGAATTTTCAACTTTCACCAAGATTCCCTTAACCATCCTTCACCCCCTATCATCCTGTTCAAGAAGAAAAGGCTCTATTCAAGGCTCAAAATGGGACGATAATGGTAATGAAAGATAGGTTAGTGTTTAGGGAAAATAGGCTAAACAATGATGGCCTAAGATCATCTCCTAATTATGAACACATGTAATACTTCTAACAAGAGTATCAAGACAAGTTCTAGTAAAGAGAATGCAATGCAAGATCAAGCTCTCAAGAAAGGATATTCACTATGTAAAATGCATAGTTTAAGGCTCAAAATCCTCTCAAGCTTTTTGTCTAGGGCCTAAGTGCCTAAGATCAATCCTTCCAAGCTATTCAAGTGAAATAACCCTAATCATGCTTGACTCAAACTTGAGAAATTTCAAAAATGTCACCATTTTAGCATCAATCATTGGCATCTCACTCTAATGCACTTGAGGAATTAAACACGTTCTTTCACATTCAAGCATGCAAACATTCATTCAACCTTTCAACTCAAAAACTTTTTAACTTTCCAAAAAATTTCGCACTCAAGCTCCAATCAATCAACAAAATCCTCATCACCAAAGATTCTCCATTGTAAGCTCACATTCAATAAACCAACAAATTTTCATCTCATCGACCCAAACTCATCACCAAGCCAACTTAAACAAGCAAGAATCATTCATTTAACCCCAATCAACCACAATCATCAAGCAAGCCTAAGCATATAATCAACAAACACATCAAATAGAAGCTCGAAAAATATCAAAAGTAAAGTAATTTAAATTCCTTATCCTACCCCCTCCCCCAAACTTATTTTAGAACATAAGGTCTAAAATGAGTTTGGAGGGAAGAATAATAAGAAATTTAAATTACACTTACAACGGTCCAAAGCTAGGTTGATGATGGTTTTGAAAGCCTTTCACTCCGTTGCTTGCTTGATTAGTTGATTCTCTTCCCTCATTTGTTCTAATCACAAAAATAAAGACAAATTAAGAAAAATGACTTAATCACAAACCAAGATAAAAAAAAACAAAAATGAACTAAAACTAACTAAAAATAAAGAATAAAGAGATAGTTGTTGGGGTGCCTCCCAACGAGCGCTTAGTTTAACGTCGTTAGCTCGACGATACCTCATTGCCCTTTCAAGGGACTTGAAATGACTTCCAACCTCGATCAAATGCCAACCCATCATCAAGTTCTTCAAGCTCCGGTTCATCCATTCTTGACTCATCCGGTTCGTCCATAACTCTCGACATATGGAATGTTTCCTTTTCTCCATTCATTCGAAGGGTGATAATTCCTTCGAAAACATCAATAAGGGCTCTACTTGTGGCCAAAAAGGGTCTCCCAAGTATTAAAGGGATGTCTCGATCCTCCGCTATATCAAGGACAATAAAATCTACGGGGTAAACGAGTTTCCCTACCCTTATAAGCACATCTTCCACAATGCCTCTTGGATATGAAATTGAACGATCCGCCATTTGAAGAGTAAGTGACGTAGGCTTAAGAGTTCCAATCTTCAAATGATTGAAGATGGAAAGAGGCATCAAATTCACACCGGAGCCCAAATCACACAAGACATTCCTAAAAGCTTGGCCTCCTATCTCACAAGGTAAAGTGAACTTCCCGGGGTCCCCTTCTTTGTTTGGAATCTTCTTTTGTAGACGAGCACTACATTCTTCCGACAACATAATGGTTTCACCATTATCAAATTTCCTTTTCTTTTTAACCACATCCTCCAAGAATTTCTCATGATCCGGAATTTCACTCAACAAACCAATCAAAGAAGCATTTATCTCCAATTTCTTGAATGCATCTAACAAATCACATTTCCTCTCATGCAAATTCTCATCAATAGGCTTAAGGGAAGATGCTAGATTATCCAAGCAATTCGATTCCATATGCTCATGAGAAACTTTAGAATATGGAGTAGAAGGAGTACCTTTTGATTCTTCTTGTGAACACTCTCCTTCTCTATAGGTTCTTGAGCACCAAGTTTACTCCTCAACTTTGAAGCTTCATAAGCATCTTTCCTTCTTTGTAGATCTTTTAGTGTATCAAGACGCTCATCAAAGGGAATTGCCTTGGACATCCTCATTCTTGAATAATAATCATGAATATCCCAATTTGTCCAACCTTCTATAGATGAGATAATTGGACAAAGGTCTATGATTCTTGGATCATTTTCATCAAGCATAACTACCTCCGAAGATGGAAGCTTATATAATTGTCTTGGCTCCACAAGATTGCTCTTAGCAAGATTCGGAGATTTCCCACAAGGTGTATGTGAAGGTGTCGAAGAAGCTTCACTTACTACATGAATAGCATTGCATTGTTGCTTCGAGTTTTCTTGAGCCTTGCTAGAGGATTCTCCGAACTTGTGTTGGGTGATAGCTTGGTTAGCCATTTGGCTAATTTGACCCTCCATCATCTTCACTTGCTTTGTCAAGGAGGTGAGCGAATTTTCCAACGCATTAACCTTTTGCCCGGTTTGTTGGATGAAAGTGCTTTGTTGATTTGCATTTGAGTTTGTTGGTTGGCCATGTTATTTTGTTGAGTAGCCATTTGTCCTTGATTTGCAACAAGTTGTTGAAGCAATTGCTCCATAGAAGAAGGTGTCTTCCTTTGCTCTTCAATATTCCCTTGAGAAGTAGATAATCCCGGTGGTGGATTTTGAGCATTATTCGGATTTCCATAGGATAAGTTGGGATGAGGATGATTATTGGGATGATAGGCTAAGTTCCCTCCTTGAGTTCCATAAGAATGGCCTCCTTGATAGTTCCCTTGAGCGTTTCCTTGAAACCCTTGCCTATAGTTCCCATAACTCATTTGATTCACAAAATTTGCATCCTCAATCACCTCGGGTTCTAACATCTCTTGAGATTGAATAACTTTGAGTTGAGCTTGTGCTTCATCATACTTCTTCTTCATAGTGGCCAATTCCTTTGCCATAACTTCGTACTTCTCATCAACAATAGAAGAAACTTTCCTTGGATGAGCCCTTTCCATTGACCATTGATAGCTATTAGCCGCCATTTCTTCGATTATCGTTAGAGCTTCTCTTGCATTCCGGTTCACCAAACATCCTCCGGAAGTCGCATCCACTATGCTCCTTGTGTGAGGCGTCAAACCACTATAAAAATTAGTGATTTGTTGACCCTCATTGAAACCATGTTGGGGACACTTCCTCAAGAGCTCCCTATAACGCTCCCAAGCTTCAAACAATGATTCATCACCTTGTTGAGAAAAGTGCGATATTTCGGATATAAGCTTTTGCGCCTTGGAAGGAGGAAAGTATTTGTTGAGAAACGCCTTGCATAGCTCATCACATGTGTGAATATCCGCCTTATTCAAACTCTTATACCAATCTTTGGCTCGATCTCTCAATGAGAAGCCAAACATCCTCATCCTAATTGCATCGTTGGAGACACCATTGAGCTTCACGGTGTCACACATATCTAAGAATGTGCTAAGGTGAGTGTTTGGGTCTTCCATAGGTGATCCCCCAAATTGCTCACTCTTTATCATTTGAATAAGCCCGGATTTCAACTCGAAGTTGTTAGCATTTATCGTTCCCCATTCACCTCCTTGAAATTGTTGAGTAGGAGGCTCGAACATTTGGTTAAGTGGAGGTTGTTGTGCCTCATTAGCTCTCCTCTCTTGATCTTCCTTCCAAGCACGAAATTCTTCCATCTCTCTCATAAGAGCTTCCATGTTTTGATTGTTGCCTTCCATAGCTTCTTCTTCAATAAAATTTCATCTTCTATGTCTTCTTTCAAAATGCAAGATCAAAGGTTGAACGAGTCTTCCTTTAGACCTTGTGTGCATACACCTACAAAACAAAAATTAAAAGAAACAAATGCTTGAATTAGTAATTCAATAACCAAATCGACTATTGAAACTCAAACTAAGCATTCCCCGGCAACGACGCCAAAAATTGGTCCGCCCTCAGTTTAGGGGTGAGGGTAGAGAGCAATAATAATCGATGTAATATAATCGAGTCGAATCCACAGGGAATGCAATGGCGAATGAGTTTCAAGTAGTAATCTGATTACCTAACTACTATTCAAGCTACCAAGTGACATGTTTTTGTGTTTTTTATAAGCTAATAATCAAATGAAATGACAATTAATCAAGAAACAAACAAGTAACAAACGATTGAAATCAATAAGAGAAAGTATGGTTCCAAATATAATCCAATAATCACTAAAAGCCTAGGTTTACGGATTTGCATGGATTAGCCATTTTAATCTGATTCATATGGGAGTTCTATATATATTAAACATCAATTCTTCTCTCGAAGCAATCAACATTAGTAGATTAACCTATGACATCTATCTCCGCTAGGTCTCAAGATGCATAAATTAACTCCAAATGACTCAATTAATTATCTAGAAGCTCCTACTAGCAAGAATTACTAGTAGGGTGTGATTTGATTCCAAGTGTTATGAACTAAAGCCTCCTAAGCATTTAACCAAACACCTTGTATGCACTCAATGATGGCCAATCAATCATGCAATAAAATCAAGCCCCAAACCACAAGACATATGAATTAGAAGGTAAATCCAACAACAAAATCCAAAAACCTAGTTTTCTAGATCATATCTTCATATATTGGAACCAAAAGGAAATTAGCTAGACATAATTAAAGGAAATAAACCATGGAAAGTAAATGAAATCATGCTTAAAAGGGAGAGAATTTAATAAGAAAGAAGAAGGTGGTCTTGAATTTCAAATCCACAAAGTAAAGCTTCAACAATCTTTAAAATACTAAAAAGGAAAGAGGGAAAATATTCTAGGGTTCTTGGGAGAATAAAATATGCCAAGATACACAAATGGGGTGAATTCTAGGATTAAATACATTGAAATCGAGTTTGAGTTGAATCGGGGCGAAACGGGACGAACCGGGGCGAGTTTGGGCGAGCCGAACTCGCCCCTTAAGTGAAGAAGGGCGGCTGACCGGCGACCGGCTGGACCGCCGGCTGGGTCGCCGAACCCTCTGTGGTCTGTGGCGGTCCAGAGGAGGGGAGCCGGCGGCCGGCTGGACCGCTGGCTGGGTCGCCGGTCGTCCTCTTCCTTGACCGGCCAACTATTCGTCTCTTGCGCGCTTTCTCCGTTTTCGCTCGTTCTCTCTCGTCCGAACTCCGATTCTCGATCTGCTTTTTGCTATGGACTCCTAACAAACCCCTCTTTGACATGGAATGATCAAATTGGCCAAATGAGTTCTCCATTATTCTTGAAAAAAGCATAAAGAGACTCGAGAGAACGAGGAAAATATGATTGAAATCAAACTAGTGAAACCCTAACTCTATAGATTTAAATTCCACATTTCAGACCTTGGTTTCACCCTAATTAAGCTCGATTCTTCCTCGTTTCCGGCCTTCGATCCTTAGCCACATGAATACTATTCCAATTCTTACAAAAATGGATCAAAAACCAAAAGGAAACGAGAATTGTAAAAAGTATGCTACAAGTTAAGAAACCCTAGCATTTCTAACATTTAAGCACATAAATCGAGACTCAAACACATTCAAACACACTCAACATGCACATAAAATACGTGTTAATCAACTATACAATTCCAAAATGAATTATATTCCTTTACACGTGTCATATATCTATTAGTTATGGATGAATATAATATGTATATCAAACAGGTATCTTTAAAAATAATTCGGTCTTGTATATAAAGGTAAAAATACCCTTCCCATTGGTAAAAATTTACCTTATGGTCATAACCACTTCTCAACTATAAAAGGAGGTAATGTATCATTATAAGTTACGCTCTCTTTCATTTTCTAAGTTACACACTCACACACTGAAGAGATTTTTCTCTCCGGAAAACCACTGTAATTCCACTTTCAGTTCTAAAACTGACTTGAGCATCGGAGGTCCTTCCCGGAGGACCCCCAACCACTCCTCTGGTGTTGTTTCGCAGGATTTCATAGCTACTGAAGGTAAAGAGAAGCTGGGTTTCTTGAAGATATTCTACTGTATTTCTGGGAACTTCAATTCCTTAACACTTCTAGTGTTTTCACTCAAAATGTTAGATCCATTTCAGGTTTTGACTTTTAAGGATCTCGTTGAAGATCTTAGACCCAGATCTATCACACCTCAAATACGATGTAGAGTGGACGTGGGACAGTTGGTCCGAACCACTATAAAAATTGTGTGTCTTGCTTGATTTCAATTATAAATTGTCATTATTCAAACAACTTCAAAATATCACAACACTTTCTGTCAGTAGCACAAGCTATTGATTTGCACAAACTAGTTAAGCACATTGATCTGAGTCTTTCAAGTTAAGAAAATTATTAGTAATACGAGTTTTTTTTTTTTTTTGCTCAAACACCCCGGGAGGGTGAGGGGTTAGGCGGACCCCCAACCTGTATATATTGAAAAGAACAAAATCATACATCGTTTGATGGAGATAACACTAAAAATGAGTGTTATCCCCAGCATAAGCCGATCTATCGAACCTAATCGGAATTGGGTACACAGCCGACCTAATTCTCAGAGAAAAACTAGAGAAATAGTATCTAAAACAATACAATGATGATGGCCCAAAAGTGACCATATCAGAAAACTAAGAAATGTGATAATCACGATGAAGAGAAACCAATAGTAACAAAGCATAGTGCTAACTATATCGGAACCTAAAGTTCGGATAACCCAGTTGGTCCAACCGAACAAGCGCCAAAAAGTAGTGAGGTGCACTGGTAGCATCATAGAGCTCCATGCAGTCGGTCTGGGAACCCCAACGCGTCATGAAATCTGCAGGGCGATTCCCTTCCCTGTGAATGTGGGAAAAAACGAACCTGAATCCCTTGTAGCCTGAGACGAATACGTGTCATGTGATGACGGATGTCTGCAGAGCCATGCTTACCAGAAGTAAGCAAGGTGACGATCGCCGCAGCATCCATTTCGATCCAGATATGTGAAGAGAAGGTGACTGCCAAATCCAGCCCATGAAGAAGAGCACTGAGCTCTGTTTCAAAGCTAGACCTAGCCTTAACCGGAGAGCAGAAAGCGCAGAGCAGGGCACCATGATGGTCACGAACCAAGCCACCACCCGCCGCACTCTCTGAAGCAACATCAAACGAACCATCAGTGTTGAGCTTTACCCAAGGCACCTCAGGTGGGATCCAACGAACGATCTTGGACCTGAGGGATCTGCTGACGGGTTCAGCTACAGGCATGAACAGGACCTAAGGATGGCAACCCTGCCAGTGAACTGGTAGGAGCTTCCTCGTAGCGACCAGTGTATGTAGGTGATGTTTAACCTGCCAAATGATGTTAGAAGAACGAAAATGAGTGCCACGGTGCTTGTGATTGTTCATCTCCGTCCAGATAAACCATGTGATGAGACAAGGAATCAGAAAAGAAATGTGTGTGCAGGTGGCTCGTGGGAACAAATGTCTCCACCGTCCTAATCTATGTGCAATATCAGTGCTCGTGTGTGCATGTGTTAGTGCAGAGAACCGGTCCAAAAAATGAGTCCGTACAGCCCTAGCAGATTCACTCCAACAGAATACATGCATGATCGTTTCGATATGGGAAGAGGTGCAACACTGGCACTTCGAAGCAAGACGGATACGACGAGATTGAAGACCAACATCGACAGGTAATTTTCCAAGAAGGAGACGCCACAGAAAGACATAAATGGTAGGGGTAAGGCAAGGGTTCCAAATATCACCGAATAGAGATACCTGAGGACTTTGTACCTGACGTGATGCCACATAGATGTCACAGTGAACTCACCATGGCCGGTAAGGCTCCATCTCATGACATCCTTCCCCTCCCCCCACAATACCGGCGTCCGGCTCAAAGCAACAACCTGATCATGAGATAGCACAAAAGTAGCACACAAAGCATGCAAACAATCTATATCCTAAGTAGAATCACTCCATAAATCACACACAGGGGGATTTAGGGCCCCGGTTGGGCGATACTCGGTGAGGGTCCCTTCCTCAAGCCAAGCATCATCCCAGAAAGACACCCACCCCGAACTAAGTGACCAACGAATGAAATCATGTGCTTGAATAGAAGAATGCATGAGCCTACGCCAAATAGGACTATGATGCACAGAGAAAGGAGTCAAAGGATACTAGTACTTGCGCCACAAGTACTGAGCCCAGAGCGAGTCACGAGCCTGAAACCTCCACCACAACTTGTAACTGAAGGTAGTGGCCATATCGGAAAGCTGAGGAATACCGAGCCCTTTCTTGTTGAAAGGGAGACAGATCTGCTTCCAACTGTTCCGGTGAATCTTCTTGGCATCACCAACAAATCCCCAGAAGAAACGGGCCATCATCTACTCAATCATGCAGCACACACTGAGGTACCTCCATCACTTGGAGGATGTGAAGGGGGAGAGTGGCAAGGGTGCTCTTGATCAGAGCAAGCCGTCCTCCAAAAGCAAGGTGTCTGTGAGACCAGCCATGAATACGGGCACTCACCTTCTGTCTCAGCTCAAGGAAGAGAGACGACTTTAGCCAACCCTGATATATGGGAACTCCCAGATTATTTAAAAGGGAAAGTGCCTCTCTGGAAACCCCCAACCTCCTGGATACTCTGCTGCCACTCATCAACGTATTTATCATGGATGAAGAAATTGCTCTTATCAAAATTAATCATCTGCCCAGACACAATGCAGTAACTATCCAGACACATCTTCAACTTCTCCATAGCTTCCCTCCTAGCCTGAGTGAAGATGATGATGTCATTAGCATATGCGAAGTGAGAAATAGAGAAAGCATTTCTTTTTGGCAATTTGTACATCATGTCTTTCTGGTCGACGATCAGTCTATCCAGAGATCAAGATAGTCTGCAACAAGAACAAAGAGGGAAGGGGAGATGGGGTCTCACTGTCGAAGTCCTCTAGAGGAAGAGAAGAAACCTGTCGAGGCGTCGTTCACTAACATAGAGAACCATCAGTTCTAAACACACCTCTGCATCATATCAATCCACTGATTCGGAAAGCCCATACTCCTCAAAACATTCATCAGAAACGGCCATTGGACTCGATCATAAGCCTTCGCCATATCCAATTTTAGAGCAACATTCGGAGTCCCACGACCAGGCGTTCGCTTCAGATCATGGATAAGCTCCTGGGCAAGCAGCACGTTATCACTAATTAGTCGACCGCGAATGAAACCACTCTGATTCGGCACCACTACAAGAGGGATGATCGGGGCCAGCCGAGAAGTCAAAATCTTTGTGATGATCTTGTTGGTAACATTACAAAGGCTGATTGGCCTGTAGTACGCCCAAGTCAATGGAGTCGTCCTCTTAGGAATTAGTACGATGAAAGTGGCGGTGAAGCTTCGTGGCATAGGAGACCCCTGGAAGAACTCCACAACAGCCGCAACCACATCTGTGCAAACCGTCTCCCAACAGTGCTGAAAGAAACGGGAAGTGAAACCGTCCGGACCAGAGGTGCTATCTCCATTGATTCCAAACACCGCAGAACGAATCTCATCAGCATCTGGCAGAGAACGGATCTCATCAGCATCTGGCAGAGAATGCATCTCATCAGCATCACAGCAAATACGAGTTAGGGCCTATATAATTATGCACTCATCTTATATTTATATAAGTTCATCTGACCAACTATCAAGTAGTCAGAAAGATTCATATCAATCCGTCATACATAATTTGTATCAGTGACCTATTTGTCAACACACATGTATTCACACCCTACATGTGTTACTCATTTAAAAACTAACTCTTGTGATTGTTCATATTATGGATGGCAATTTTACCCGCGGGTTCAGGTCCCCGCGGGTACCACCCCTAATGGGGCGGGACAGAGGGGAGAAAATCAGGGGTGGGGCGGGTTCAGGTATAAAAAATGTGTACCTGAGTCGGGTTCGGGTTTATAGATCCCCCCCTATCACCCCGAAAATTAAACTTAATATATATTTATTAAATAATTTACAATTTTTTTATTTTTTAATAATGATTATAGTTTTAATGAACTTTTTTAACAAAAAAAAATATTAGAAAAAAAATCTTAATAAAAAAAAAATTAAACAGGTACCTGTCGTGTACCCTTCCCCAGACAGGTAATCCCCGCCCCGTCCCCACTTTAATTTAAACGGGTATGGGCTCGGGTACGAAGGGAATTTTCTGAGGCAGGTATGGGGATGGGGAAGCAATACCTGACCCTGCCCTGACACCCCGACCCGTTTACATCTCTAGTCCATATTTGTTTTCCTTGTACTTCATCACACGTCATCAACTTATTTTCTTTTCTTTTTTTTATTAGGCAACACAACACGCTCAAACATGCACCTGAGGTGATTCGAACTGAGCTGCGTTTCGTCATCACGCGTCATCAACTTCTAATCTGCATATAATTTCTAAGCTCAAAATTACAAAATTATATACTACTAAAGAATACCCATAGTATATCGTGGTGTCTGTTTTTTTCCAAATATTATTTCAATAAATATTAATCGGTAAGCAATTATTGTCCAAACTATGCCTAATTTAAAAGCACATCAATCTAGTTTCTAATGAGAAATATAGCTAATAATAATGTTTTTACATGAACTCATAATTATTTTGCTAATCAATATAGTGCATGTATGTATGAGAATCGAAACATGCATCCATAAGACGACGACCATGATGATGATGATGGAAAAGTAGTAAGTATAGAGGCATACGAAATTCTTTTTTTACTCTATAAATTTAGTACACATATTTCTCCCTTCTTCCTTTCCATTTGAGTTATAGATTTTATTTTTTTTTTATTTTTTTTTTAAGGAAATGAACTATAGAGTATTATCCCAATAATATATAATATCTTCATTATGTTAGAAATCTCGCAAAATTTGGTGAAAGACCAACTCTCTAATACAATTATATAATGTGGTAATTGTCATATACGAATTGCATAGTTACTTGCTAATGGATGATATGTTAGGGTTTGTTTAGTAGGGTTTATTAAGGTGTGAAAACACAGGGCCTGTATAAAATTAAGGCCACATGTGAATAATAATATGTTGTAGGATTACGTATCCATACTTAGGTGGAATAAGTAAATATCAACCACATGCAGGAAAGGTTTTAATAAAAAAACTATCTAAGTTTTAATATTTTATAGTCCCTCCATCTCATTCTGATAGACCTATTAGAATGAGGAGAAAATACTATATTAAATATCTCAGTCACGAATATCAAGTTTGATTCCATATTTTCAGTTAAACGAGCCATAAATGTATGAAGAAGGTAAAAGAATATTGTGACTATAATTCTAATAAAAATATAATACTAAAAGTAATTATTAAGTTTATCCTAATATTAAAATTGCACTAATATCCTTGAAATTGATGTATATAGTATGAACAAAATAGACTAATTGTTGAATTATGCAAAAGAAGGTTATAGACTTATAGACCTTTTCGTTTTAAGTTGATAAAAAAAATATTGTTAAGTTTTGATGTCATGTTAATTTAAATTTGCAATCTTATCTTCAATTTTACTCAAAATCAGAATTTTCAGATTGTGGAAGGTTGCATTGTTTTTACACAAGTGACAAGAGTATTGACAAGAAGAAGAAGGGATCAAGAAAATCCTTTTCTTCAGCCTATATGCAAGCATGGATTCCCTTTTTCCATTTGTTATTCCAAAGGTAAAATTTCAACTTTAAAAACCCATCCAAGTGCAAAGGTGTTGAGGCAGCAAGGAATCAAGCAAAATGTTCTCTGCGGCGCAATGATGCTTCAGACCCAAAGCAAGAAAAGGCAAGAATCCTTCAACCATTAATATTCAAACCTTGAATGTCAAGTCACTTTAATTTGACATACAAAAAAGATTCCATTTTGACTTGTATCAAAAAAAAAAATACCCCACATCCAGAATATATAACTGCGCTAATTTTTGTCAAAATCTCGTTATCATAAATAAAACCCAGAGCACAAAAAGTGGATGATTAAAAGAGATGGGGAATGGGAAAAATAAGTTGGTGTTTTTGATAGTTTTTGTGGCCTTGGCTGCGTCATGTGCAGGGTGTGATGATCAGCATCTAAAGTGGAGGAGATGGGGGCCTTCATGTAGCACTCCATCTCCATCTCCATCATCTATCAAAAAGTTTGGCTCATCTATTATTTTCCCATTATATGGAAACGTTTATCCCAATGGGTGCGCAACCTAGCTATAATCTCTAGTTGTTATTTAGTGTTGCAATTGGGACTTGTATAGATAGCCCAAATTTTTACTTGCTGAGATTGCGTTATAGCTAAAATCAAGATTGTTGAATTCGGAGAAGGGTGTTGATGTTGGATTAAATTGCAGGTTTTATTTTGTGACAGTAAATTTGGGATATCCTCCAAGACCCTACTTTCTTGATCCTGACACAGGAAGTGATCTAACATGGCTTCAATGCGATGCCCCGTGTGTTCGTTGCACCGCGGTGAGTTTCATTCGATGAATTTTGCTGTGTATTAAGAGTTATTGGTGCATAATACTAGATGATTAAGTTTGATGACTTCTCGTAATTTCAAGAGAAAGAGGAAACTATGAGTATAATACTCCGTAAAAAAATTTTTAACAGTTGCCCTTAGTGATTCTTGAATATGAATATGGTGGAAACTGAAAATGCATTCCTTCTTGAATTCTCAAGAGGCTTTTTGAGGTCCAAATGGAAGAATATTGTTGTGCAGTGATGTGATTTAGAATTGGGAAACTCAAGGTTCAGGATTTGGTATTTTGTTAAAAGAACAATATCCTATATGTTAATCCATCATATCATATCTAATGTTGATAATTTTGATATCTTCTTAATTAGGGGTTTCACCCGCTTTATCGACCAAGCAATGATCTTGTAGTCTGCAAAGACCCCCTCTGTGCGTCTCTCCAGTCGGGCGACTATGAATGTGACAATCCCGAACAATGTGATTACGAAGTTGAGTATGCAGATGGAGGTTCATCTCTGGGTGTTCTGGTCAATGATTTTTTCACTATGAATCTCACCAGTGGTGATCGAATGAGTCCTCGTCTGACCGTTGGGTTAGTCATTCTTTCTTTCATATGATTATGCTGTCTTTGTGTCCTGCTGCTTGATGAACATGTATGAATTTTGGCTTATGACAAAATATTCTGCTTGATGAATATGTTGTTTCTTTGTATTGAACAGTTCTGATCTTGTTTGATTATGTAATCCTTCAAATATTCGTTTCTACTTATCACAATCTACTCTATCATTCGTTTAAAGTACATGATTCTTAAGTCATCTGCATTATTATGTTTAAAGATTTTTCTATTGTGAATCATGTTATGTTGAGCAGATGTGGCTACGATCAGCTACCCGGAACTTCTGATCACCCCTTAGATGGAGTGTTCGGCCTAGGGAGAGGCAAATCGAGCATTGTTACACAGCTTCGTGATCAAGGGATAGTGAAAAACATCATCGGCCATTGTATAAGTGAACAAGGGGGATTTCTTTTCTTAGGAGAAGATGTTTATGACTCTTCACGCATAACATGGACACCGATGTCACGTGAACACACGTAAGTAGCTAGATTTTCTACAACTTGGATTTCTTTCCTCCAACAAAACTCATAGTTTTCTTGATTCATAATTGAGAACAGAAAGCACTACGCAGCTGGATCTGCAGAGCTTCGTTTCGGAGGGAGAAGTACCGGATTCAAGAACCTTGATGTAATTTTCGACAGTGGGAGCTCCTACACCTACTTCACTTCTCAGATTTACCATGCTCTTCTTACTTTGGTGAGTTTGGATTATCATTAAGTTAAATATGTCACTCCCTTCTCTTCGTCTTTAATGAGAAACGATGCATGGCCTCGTAGCTACACAAAGAAATAAGTGGGAAGTCGTTGAAAGAAGCAACTGATGATCACACCCTTCCATTCTGCTGGAAAGGAAAGAAACCTTTCAAGAGCACTCGCGACGTGAGGAAGTACTTCAAGTCTCTAGCATTCACCTTCTCCACTGGTTGGAGAAGCAAATCTCATTTCGAAATTCCTCCCGAGGGATACCTTATCATCTCCGTACGATCTTCAAACTCGATCCTCGTAGCCATTTTTTTCCCCGTTTCTTGTTGAAGAAACTTTATTTTTGTCTACGTGCAGTCGAAGGGCAACGCGTGCTTGGGGATTCTAAACGGGACAGACGTGGGATTGAACAATTTCAACATGATTGGAGGTATAGACACAATAATTTGATTATACCTTTGAATTTTACAAAATAATGGCTTTTGAATTTTCTTATTTCTTGGTGCAGATATCTCAATGCAGGATAAATTGTTTATCTATGATAATGAGAAGCAATCCATAGGTTGGACTGCTGCTAACTGCGAGCAGCATCCCAAATCCAGTTCCATGTAGATTTATTATTATCTTCATTCATTTGTACATAAATATTTCCATCTAGGTTTATATGTATTATTCAATTTATTATGCAATTACTTCTCTCCCTTGATTCTCTTGATTATAAAGTATGGTTAACTTTTAACTTCTTTAAATTTTTTAGGAAATAAAATATGTTTTCTGAAATGATTGACTGATTGATAAATCTGAATCTATCTATATATATATTTATAATAGCAAAATAAAAGTCGATCAACCACGATTTTTCTTGATTATTTTGCTAAATTCTCATAATTTTGCCTAATTTTGCCTAATTAATAAATATTATAATAATAATAATATTATTATTATATATTGTATATATATTGTTAGATAATATTTACATATCTATTATATGAATCTATACATAAAAACACAATATATCTTTATCTTAAAATAAAGATCTCCTATCTCTTAGAAATTTTAATTCGAATATAATATATATATATATATATATATATATATATATATATATATATTACGTATATATATACCTAATAAACTATATAGAAATTCGTAAGATTTGTACGTTGTATTGATTAAGCTTTACACAAGTTCTTTTTTCTTCATCCTTTTTATTTTTGAAAGAATTACTTATAAGTTCTAAAAGTATAAAATTAAGGAAAAAATAGCAAATAAGCCCTCAACATTGACACCCTTAACGCGTATTCCACCCCGACATATCGTTCGGGGCGTATACAACCCCAACGTGCATTAAGTCGTGCAAATACACCCTCTGTCTAACAGGCTTCCTAACGGCGTCACTCTTTATAATTATTTGTTTATTTACTTTTGTGTGGGACCTACTATTACTTTGTGTAGGACCCACTTTTCTTCCTTCCACGTTTTTAGGCAGCGCCGAATTTGCAGACGAAGTCTCTCCCATGGCGGAGTTTTCCAGCATCAAATTGACGAGTAATTTGAGTCACCGTATAACGAGGTGGCACCGCCAGGGCCATAGGTCGAGTTCATGGAGTAGAGAGTATAGAGTGAAAGGAAAGTAGAAAAACCCAGATTTGTTTTAAGAAATCTGGCGGACCATGACCGGAACGCGAGATTCGTGGTGGAAGAGCTCGGCGTGGGGATGAGGATCACGCTGAAAAGCGGGTTGGTCCAAGAATTTGTGGCGGCAGATGAGGTGGAGATGATGGTGAGGGAGCTGATCGATGTGCGACGAGAGAAGGGCGGAGGTGCTGTACCTAGAAGATGGTGGCGTGCAGTGGCGCCGCCGTGAAGTTGGGATGAGTTGCCATAATTGACTAACCTAATTAAATTAAAGTAAAAGTGGTTCCCACACAATCAATTTTAAGAAAAATATTAAAGAATGATGGCGTTAAAAACTCTGTTAGACGTAGGGTATATTTGCACGATTTAAGATAGGTTGGGGTTATATACGCCCGAACGATACGTCGAGGTGGAATACGCGTTAGGGGTGTCAACGTTGGGGGCTTATTTGCTACTTTTCCCTAAAATTAATTATTTGGGGGTGTGTTTATGAACTAAATTTCTAAAGGTGTAGATAATCATTATTTTTAAATGTATTAATAGAGTAAAAATATACATAATGAAAATATAGATACTAATTGATTAATAAGGTAAAATCATGGTTATAAAATAATTCTTCGATCATTTTCCTACATCTTAATTCTTTTTTTTTAAATATATATGTTTATATTCACTCTTATTTATAAATTTTGATTAAAATTGAACTTATTAAATTATTGATTAAAAATAAAATATTATTATCTCATTTACTTATTTTTATCTGACAATAAAACGTAAATGACGTGCCAATCGAAAATAGCCCAAGCCCGGTGGGTTTACCCAATTAATCTAATGTCTTTTTTATGAAAGATGCGGTTGAAGTGATGCTCCCACATCGAAATCTCAAAGTTAACCACATACATATAGTTGCAAATAAAAAAAGATTGGATAATAGATTTACACAACATTATAAAATTAAAGTGATGCTCCTACAAGATTTATTTTCGAATTTGACAAAAAAAGTGATCTTACTACCTAATATTCATGCATGTAATTATCTCTTCTTATTTTTTAATTATTATATATTTTTATTTGTATCCCGTCGAAATTCGACGGGTATTATTTTATAGTATATTTTATAAATACAAACATAAAATAAAATAATATAACCTAGTAATATGATTTTACCCAAAATATTTTAACCCAAAAACAATATATCCTAACTCACCAAAATCGAAAATAACTCAAAGTGTTTGCCAGATTAACTGAAAGTTTTAAAATGATGCTTCTGTATCTAATTTATTGTTAGTTTTCTTAGATTAAAAAATTTATATTTTGTTATGATATTTTGTCAATCATAATTATCGATACATACTAAAGGAACTTCAAAATTTTATTGTCCAACTTGCCACCCCAAAATTAATTTTATGTCTAATATATATATATATTTTTATTTAGAAAAACTTGACAAACGTAGTTATCGATACATATTAAAAAAAATTTAAAAACGTCATGGCCAACGGGCCACCTCAAAATTGAAGTTGTGCTAGGGCGAAAAATATTTAAACTCAGAATATTTTTACTTCTGAAAATTATACCATTACAACTTATAATTTGTTAGTATAGTAAGGATGGGCAGATGAAGAAGCTTATATGTATGATGGTGCTAAATCGATTTTTGAGAAAATTATTTCATCTATAGGAAAAATCAAATATGATGGAGTTATCCTTAATTAATATTTAAATGACGGGCTACTTGACATTCCATCCTTCAATTATATCGAAGAACAACCACGCGAAAATATCTAATATCTCATTGACCTATTTTTTTCGACCAACATAATACTTGATATGAAAAATATTACCAATCGTCAATTTATTTCTATATTACAACATATACTTGACGGCTTAACATTCAAAATGAGTATAACTATACGAAAAACGGGACTTCACCTAATCTACTTTTCTATTACAATAATCAGCGAGCTACTTGACATTCAAACGAGTAAAATTAATCAAGAAATGTCATACCTCATTGATCTTCTTTTTTTTTTACTTATTTTTTTCTAATTCGGATTAATTTTATTTTTTTCGAATGGATCCTAACATAACAAGCTATACTCTCAAAATAAATAATTCTACTATTATTTTCCATGATAAGTGAGTCCCGTCGAATTTCGACGGGCACTAAACTAGTTTTAATAAAACTAAAACTTTCGTTGAGGATAAATAAAACTGGAAACTTTTTTTTTTTTTAAATCAAATTAGACAGACCCCCAACTTGTATTACTACCTCCGGCTCATGATTTCTGATACCTTTTATTATTTTATACCTCACATATCAATATAAAATGTCTCAAAAATCCTGAGCCAGAGTGATATAATTCAAGAATCATCATAGAGTGTCTAGAGAAGATAGTACTAAAAGAGAGTACTATCTCCAACATAAACTCAAAAAACCGAACTGGCCTAGAGAATGATCGACGGGAGATCCAACTCTCCACACAAGCGGAAAAACGGAAAAACCAGAAAAATGGAATTTACTTAAAACAGATATTATTCTCTTCTGGGTGGTTGCATGAATGTTATTACATTCTAACAATACAAAAATAACATAAAAATGAAAGAATATTTACACAGGGATTTACTAAAACAGAGTAATATTTTCTTCTGTCTCGTTGCATCAGAGCTACATGCTAAACATACTAAAGAAAAAAATGAATATATACTAAACATATTCAAATGTTCTAACCATACAAGAATGCCCTATCTGCAGCATATAACTCAAGGTCACCCTTCGATTCCATCAATCTTCCACCGTTCGATCATAAACCATCGGATCGAGCTCGCCTTAGCAGCCTCGATCAAGCATCCGATCATCATGTCCGAAACAACAGCCAAAGGTCATCAAATTCAAGAATCCAATCTTCTACTTCCTAGTACAGGCCACAAAGTGCATATCTCCTCCTACCATTAACGCATCCCTTTAAAGGTAAAAGAATCGCCTATACAACGAGTGGATGTACACAACTAGCTAGCAAAAGTTGCAGTGTAGCAAGAACTTAGAAGGGCTTCTGCATGTAAGCAAACATGTCCGGAAACAGAGGAAACTGGTCGTTGAGCTGCATTTGGGAGTTGAAAAGGTTGTCTTGAAATCCATCCATGTAATTAAGATGCGTATCGAGATAACTCTCGATGTCACTCCATTTAGGCTGGCTCTCAACCTCCTTATCACACACGAATTCTTGAGGTGAAGAAGACAACACGTGCTCCGAGCTGCTCGAGTCGGTGTGCCACTTAGGCATCGACTCCGACGTGTCGAAATGCATATAGTCGTTCATCCTCTGTGGTGGCTCCACCGCTGGGGCTGGCGGCGCTGCCATGGCGGAATACGTGAGGGCGTCTATGTTCGGCTTCTGATCTTCGCTGTCGGAGAACTGCACTTCCTTCTCATCGACGTTGAAATGTTTCTCGAGGGTTCTTTTCTTGTTGTATATTCGGCATAGCACCCAATCATCAAGCTGAAAAATGGAAGATTTGAATTTCAGTATATGCTTTTTCCAAGATCAGTTAATCAAGTAATTCATCAGAGATTATAATTAATTAATGAATTAATTAATTACCCTCAGATTATTCCGCTTCCCAGCAGACCGATCGACATTTGCGAGACGGTACTCGTGCATAATCCAATTGGTTTTGACACCTTTTGGAGCTTTTCCGGCGTAGAAAACCAGAGCTTTCTTGATTCCGAGAGTCTTCGGCTTCCCCACCGGCTTGTCGGCTCCGGTCGCCTTCCAGTAACCGGTTCCGGCAGCCCGGTTCGGCCGCGAACCGTTTGGGTATTTACGGTCCCTTGGAGAGAAGAAATACCACTCCTTTTCACCGTACAGCGCCATTTCTGTTAATCAACCAAACACAATTAGAAACCCTAATCCCAATTTCTCGTCGAATCCGTGAATGGAATAGCAAATTGAGATTGGAAAACATTTAATTTTTGCTAGAAAAAAGGAATTTCGCACCGGAAAAACAATAATCGTATCCTGAAAATTTGAAATTCAAATTCCTAAACTGAGTTCCGAGATGGATTTTTTTTTTTTTGAGAAATTTCTTCGTCGCAGGAAAGTAAAATCAAACTAGAGACAGAGCAAGAGAGAGAGAGGGAGCGAGAGAGATGTTACCAGGAAGCTGCCATGGGTCGAACTTGTAGAGGTCGATCTCGGCGATGATGGGGACGGAGATCGGCTGGCCGGCGCACTTCCGGCAAAGGTAATGCTGGACGAGCTCGTCGTCGGTGGGATGGAACCTGAATCCCGCCGGCAAATTCAACTGCTGCTCGGCGCCCTTCATTCACTTTACAAATTCAGGAAAATCTTATCCTCAAACTGAAATCAGAGTTGGTAATTCCTTTGGAGTAAGTAGACTTTTCTTCGACTAGGCTTTGCTGAAACTGCTTCGCTTTGAAAACGAGGAAATGGAAGGTGGGAGCTGGTATATATACAGCTCACGATGGGATCCTGTGTATCTATATACTGCACGTGGGTCATTGCACCTGTTCTGTTCCGGAATTTTAATTTTAATTTTAATTATTTTTATTTTTATTTATTTATAATTAAACGAGCTTTTCTGCTCTTCTCTCTCTTATTTCTCTCTCCTCTTATGTTTTAAGTGTGTGTATGTTGGCGGCCGTGTGTATGCATGTGGTAGGCCCCCCGCCTACAACTAGTATCTCCCCTAATAGTGTTTAGGGTTGATAACCATTTTACTTAGTTATAATTAAATTTACCCTCAAATACCGAAATTGTAATTTTAACTCACCAATCAAAATTACTGATATTAATATTAACAATGACTGAAGTCAATGATTTTGGGATCATGACATTATTATGAAATGTTTAATATTAATTTATGAATTAATTGAAGTAACATATTTATTTAGCTTCTTGAGATAAAGACAACTCATATTAGTCTCGTACGTACATTTTCTTGGACACACGGTTCCAGCTTGATCATATAATCTACAAGTTTGTAATTAATTGTTTTGAAGAAAATGGAAATAATTTAATATTTAGTGTGTGAATTTTGGTTTTATATGTAAAAGAAATGGTAGTATTATGCAACTTGTGTAGGCGTTTGCTTGGGGCGAAAGGTGCTGAATGGGCTGACCGCCGCCAAGGAAAGTATGGACTAACCGGTCTAATCATTACGTGCCACGTAGATTTACAGTGCCCCACGTGTGGGTAATACGTCATTGCTTTCGTCACTCGCCCCCTGCCCCAATCTGTGAATCTTGAAATGTCGACCATAATTTTTCTAGTGGAGCTCGAGTCAAACGTTGACTCACCTATTCTTTCAGAAAAATAAAATTAAATAAATAAATAAATATATTTAGATAACTACGATCTTCAACTCCCTCCAGTCGCCGAATAAATATTTTCCATATCAACGAAATTCACTTCTTTTCCATAAAGTATTCTATTTGTACGTGTGAATATTATACGTATTTCATAATTCCTCGCCAAGAATGAATTTTAGTTAAATTTGGAAGTACCCGTTTTTCTATTAATGTGAGTATTACTAACTCGTCAATATTTTAATAGTTTCTACTTTCGGTCAATTTGATTTTTCCTCTTATTTTTTTTTTTTACAAATCTGTTGTTAGTTCTTACCGAATTCAACACTTTCTGAAAATGAATATCTTTAAGTTTTGTTTGCAATTTTAGTATCAACATAAAATTATGGCAGGCGAAAATCAGTTCCATTGTTGCTATTGTTATTTGTTGCGTAATCTTATAGGTAGAACATCCAATTTGAAAGTCAGTCTCAGTAATGGATTGCTTTCCCGGATTCTCTTCGAGTTTTTTTTCGACTTTATTATATTATTTATTTTATTCTTTTATTGTTATTTGAGGAATTGAATTAATATTTTTATTTCATTAAACTAATATATATAAAAAAAAAATTACATAAAATTGCCGAAAATGAGAATCACATTTAATTTGGTATCGCGTTTAAGCACCCTCAGAGCATCTCTAGCTGTAAGTCCCTTTTAGGGGCTTGCGGTACTATTCCGGTGGGGAGGGGCTCTCCCCAAATTTCATCGTCAGCCGCAAGTCTCTCCCCCTAATTCTCTCTTATTTTTAATTTATTTTATTTACGATTTTCAATATGTTTTTTTAATTCATTTTTCGTTTTGTTTTTCGTTCGATTTTATTTATTTAATTAATTTTATTTTTAATAAAAAAACAAACAAAATTTTTGGATTTTTTTTATTAAATTGAAACAAACATTAATTTAAACAAACAAAGTACAACATAATTTGAAATAATTTTAAAAATACGCAAATTAATTTGGGCCCCTACGCGCCCACATCTCTTCGATCAAATCGTTGTAAAGATCGTTGTGTTTGGCCCTATCGCGTAGCGACGCGTTGCGCTTCACGTACTCCCGAAACAAACCCACAGGTCCTCGATTCGCTCCACCATTTGCAGAAGTAGAGGCATCCTCGTCAGGTGGAGCCCAATTTGTCGCGTTTGCTCCTTCATCCTCGATTATCATGTTATGCAAGATAATACAAGTATACATGATATCTTGAATACTATCACGATACCAGAGTCGTGATGGGCCGTTGACCATGCCCCAACGGATTTGTAAATCGCCAAAAGCGTGTTCCACATCTTTGCGCGCCGCCTCTTGTAGAACTTTAAAACGCTCCACTTTTTCGTCAGTGACGTGTGGTGGGGCTTCAATAAAAACGGGCCACTTCGGATAAATCCCATCGGCGAGGTAGTAGCTCATGTTGTATTGCCTTCTGTTGGCGAGGAAATGAACCGGGGGTGCTATTCCTTTGACGACGTCGCTGAACACCGGCGATTGATTGAGAACGTTGATGTCGTTGAGCGCTCCAGCTACCCCAAAAAATGTGTGTCATATCCACAGATCGTGAGATGCAACAGCCTCAAGGATGATGGTAGGGTGGCCCTTATCCCCACGTGTGTACTGGCCCCTCCACCCCACTGGACAATTCTTCCATGCCCAGTGCATGCAGTCGATCGAACCGAGCGTCCCTGGAAAGATGTGGCGAGCCTTGTGCATTGCCAGAATTCGTTGACAATCATCTGTGGTTGGCTTCCTCAGGTAATGACCACCGAAGATGGTTCGAATCACCTTAGCAAAGTGCTTCAACGAATTAATGGCGGTAGTCTCCGACATCCGCAAGTACTCGTCGAATTGGTCGTCGGGACCTCCGTAGGCGAGTTGACGTATAGCGGCGGTGCACTTCTGCAGTGTTGTGAAATACTCGACGCGATTCTCCAACACCCCCACGATGTTTAAGAATAGATGCTTCGACATCCGAAAACGTCGACGGAATAAATTATCGGGATATGTGGGCCTCTCAGCGAAATAGTCGGAGAAAAGTTGCTTTGCTCCGGTGACTCGATCTCGTTCGATCATTCGCCTTACGGGATACCTTCGGCGTTTTGTCGACTCGGTGGCTTTTTCCTTCTTCTTCTTCGCTTCTTTATATTTCTGAGCTTTTTCGGCATTCTTATGGATTTGTTGGTACATAGCTTCGAGTTTGCCGGAGGATGATGAGGAATCGGATGAAATTTCGGAAGAGCTTGACATATTGATGGAGTGAAATTGAAGAAAATAAGGATTTTTTGAGATAAATTTGTGTGAAAATAATATAAAAGTTGTGTAGAAATTGTGTAAATAGGGGTATGAATTTATAGGGGAAGAAATTGGAGGTAGCCGTTGGCTACCGTTGGAGACCAACGTTCAAAACAAAAATTTATTATTAATTTTTTAATTTTCGTCCAGAAAAATCAATTTTTAAAAAATATATATATATATTGATGGTTGACGTCATAATCACACAATCACCCAAAGAGCTCGACCCCGGCTTGCACATGCGCACCAGGCATGCATCCGAAGGGGCTCGCCAGCGGGCACGGGGCGCGCGCGAGGGGCTCAGCGGCGGGCTCGAGCCCCCCATCTCCGGCCCGCTGGAGATGCTCTCAGCGCGGCACACACCCCTGGCATGGGTCGGTGTTGCCAGCAGACACCCCAAACCCGGTGCACTGGGAGTGCTCCTAGTGAAAGCGTAACAAAATGTACTAGTAATATATTTTTTTTAGGAAGTACATAATTTAGATAATTTAGATAGCAGAGTGGAATGTGCCAATTATATGTGCCTTGACAAAGTGGGTATACATTAATTTCTGATGGCGAAAATGTTAAAAAGGATCGAATTAATCATGAATTATAAAGTTTGACTTAATTGGTTTAAGCTTATCCAATAAAATTAGGAACATGCATGCATAATACGTTTATCCATTTGGGGGTCAACAGATTGATGTAACATATTTTTACAAAATATAATTTCACACGTTTTCAAAGGAAAAAATAATATTTTCACATATTTGCAGGGGACTTTAAATAAATAAAAAAAAGATAGGTACTTTCAGAAAAATAATAATAATAATAATAATAATAATCTGACACTAGCTATGTTGCACGGGTGCGGGGGCGATACGTTACGAGTGCGGGGATACGTATTTTTAAAAAATTATAGGGTGCGATTCGGCTAGGATACATACGTATATTTATTTTTATTTTTATATTTATTATATAATGCCTATATTATACATAAAATTTAAATAAATCATAAACTAAATATATATGAAAAATAATGAAATAGTGCAACTAAATATACAACATACGTTTTCTACTTCTATTTTCCTTTTTCTTTTAATAAACAATATTTAAGATTGCAAAAAATCCCTTAAAAATTTAAATTATAACAAAAATAACTCAATTAACTCCGAATTCGTGAATCCTCTTTATCAGATTCGCGTAACCGTTATTATTTATATTAAATTAAATAAGAATACGCCATGTGACGAATCAGGTGCAAATCCATCGAGAATTGCACCCGGATGCTATATGGGTGCGAATCCGATACTGCAATTTGTTGTTTTTTAAAGAATCCGTACATCAGAGGACACTAGTAAAAAGATGTACTCCCTTAGATCTACTAAGCCTATTTTATTTTAGACCACCCCAATATAAATATTATTTTTCTCTATTTTGAAATAAAATATAGTATATTTTACTATTAAATATGAGACTTACTGTTGTTTTACCATTTATCGTCCTCTTCTTAATTATTCCATCCGTCCATAATTTGTACTTAAAATCTTTCGGCTCATATTTATAAATGTCAAAAAATAATTGTTAAGATAAAATTTATGACATTAACTTTAGATATAATGTAGTCACATGTCTATGTGACTTAAGTTTTATTGATATATACCTAGAACATAATAAAAAAACAAAATATACCTAATCTTTTAAATATGGGACTAAAATACCCCTAAGTTCAATTAGTTTTATACATCATCTCCCTTCTCTTCTCTTTTAGTCGCTAGGATTATATTTTTGTATTTTACTCTTCTCTCTGTGGTTGATAGCCCCTTGCTCTCCATTCTTTCTTGTTTTTTTGTCGACGGCGGCAATTGAGTCGGCGACGAAGGCGGCGGCGTGTTCGCGCTTAAGGTTTCTTCGTTGTGCTGTTGGCAACGGATTTTCCGACGTGAGCAGGTACGGCGGCAACCTCGTCTTCGACACCAACGTGCTCTGATGAGTTCGCTCTGGTAGGGGGAAGCTTCGTTTAGGTTTTTCTGACGCCGCCATGAGGTTGTCGTTGGTGTGCTCGTGAGGTACGCCGGCCATGAGGTTGTTTCCTTTTTTTGCACTTTTCGTTTTTCTGGGGTTTGATTTTATGTTTTTGTGTCTGTTATGTCTTTTCCAGTATAGTCATCGTCGGAGGCGTCGTCGGTGGAGGTGAGTATCAGATTTTTTTGGGTTCTTTTCGTTCTTCTTTGGTGAGTTCTTTTCAAAATGTTGAAGATTTATAGTTATCGGTTTTTTGCATTATAGTACAATTCTTACAGGAATACGTTAGGTAAGAATTAAATGCGTTGCAATTAATGATATGCAGTGAGGGGTGATAGTTTTCTGCTAGACTCTAACAATGATTCATCTGTTTTTTGCCATTTTCTAACCATCGTTTAGCCGATGGTAAGATTTTGCCATTTTCTAACCATCGTTTAGCCGATGGTAAGATTTTTTGTCTATTCACACAACATTAACCGATAGTAAGATTTTGCCATTTTCTAACCATCATTTAGCTGATGGTAAGCTTTTAAGCATTATTTTACTATATTAACATTATTTTTTTATTTTCCTAAGCGCAGGTAATGGCCCGTGCTGTAATTGTTCATCCTGGGGGTTCTTTGCTTAACAATGTATACGAATGAGGAACAAAAGACTTCATCCCGATGCCACATTGTGGTATAACCTTTTTAGAGTTATTGTCGAAGTTGGAGGCTCATTTGAACAAGAAGAGATCAATGCACACATTTGAGGTGTTTGCGTTAGTAAAAAGTGGTGCAGATGAATATATGAGAATGAAGGTTACGGACCAGTTTGAGTGGACTTGCTTGATGGATATGACAGGATCGCCTACTGTTTATTTCATGACCCGTGGGAGCAATTTTGCTATCGATCCTGGAGTGGTGCCCCCATTAAATCATTCAACTGATATGAAAAATGTGGATCTTAGGGCGTGCGGTCAGTGGATAATACCTGGTGCAGAGGAACATGCTTCGTTTAGGGTCGAAAAAATACCAATTCAATCTGAACACATCCGACCTGGGCAACTTGTCGTGGGATCCGTATTCCCGAGCAAGGATATGATGGTTTCATCAATTCATTCATATCATCTGAAAAAAATTTGTGGAGTTCCGAACTAATATTTCAGATTCATTGTATTACCATGTGCAATGCAAGCATGAATTAACGTGTGTGTTCTCTTTGCGTAGTAGATCGTTTGGCAAAGCATGGAGAGTATATGAATTGGTTGCGCACACATGTAAGGTTGACATTCGGACGAATATTGAACCTAGGGTGTCTTCAAGAGCTGTCGCTGATCATGTTGCCCCGCACATGAGCGAGGACGGTTTCATTCTTAGGTCTAAAGATATCCAGGGTCAGTTACTAAGGGATTTTGGTGTTAGATTGAAATACCCTATTGCTTTAGCGGGGAAAAATCATGCTCTGAAAGCCATTTATGGAGACCACGACTAATCTTTTCATATACATGACACAACTAACATCCAGATAGAATTATATATATCCTTACGAAATCGGGCCAGGGCTACGAGATTTTATAATATGTAAGCCCAGTCCATTGTAAGCATTAGATACTTTCTTGCTAACGCGTATATAGATTATAAGATTTTAATAATGCTAGCCACTGTGAAACGTAAGATTTTTTTGCTTTCTTACAATATGGTGTCAGTCTATGAGAATTATGTATGTTGTTTGTCTAGTTGATAGTAAGAATTAATAACGTTTACCATCATCTCTTGTCAGAATTAAGTAAATTCTTACAAAGATTGTTTCCATTCATTTTTTCCCTCAGATGATTGCCAAGTATCTGTACATGCTTGAACACATGAACCCCGGATCCATGGTGGATTTGCAATCAAGTGATGATGATGATTCTTTCCAGTACTGCTACTTTGCACTATCTGCATCGATAAGAGCCTTTCGGGCGTGCCGCCCCGTTGTCGTATTTGATGCCACACACTTGAAGGGAAAATACAAGGGGGTCTTGTTTGTCGCATCCACTAAAGATTCAAATGAACAAATAGTTCCATTGGCTTTTTGTATAGGTGACAAAGAAAATGATTCTTCTTGGACGTGGTTTCTTGAGCATGTTCGGATGAGTTTTGGATCTCCGCCAAATTTGTTGATTGTGTCAGATCAGCACAAGAGCATAAAGAACGATGTGGAAGCTGTTTTCCCAGGTAATAAATAGTTAGAATTAACAAATTCTTACTATCGTACTAACTTAACTCAAATACACGAATATCATCTGATAAGAATTCTTGTTATATCTTACCAATACAAAGCACGAGCTAATAAGAATATTACCATCTCTGATATTTGTTTTGCAGGTACCCTGCATGGATTTTGCACATACCACATTCAGGGGAATCTTAGGCCTTTGGCTGAGGGTGTGCTTAATATATTCCACGCAGCTGCAAATGCATACAAAGAAGAAGATTTTGAGAAGCACATGCGTAATTTGGAAGAGTGCGCTCCGGGGGTTTATGGTAAGCTCATGGATATTGGTCCACATAGATAGGCGCGTTATAAATGCCTTGTGCGCCGGTATGCGTTTGGTACATCAAATGCAGTCGAGGTTTTAAATTCCCGGTTGAAATGGGCGAGAAATTTGCCGGTTGCATCATTATTGGAGTATTGTCGCAACCTTGCGCAATCATGGTTCTATTAGCGCAGGACCCAAGCGCAAGCTAGGGTAAATGAGGTGTCGGAATATGCAGAGGAGAGATTGAACATTGCTATCGGCAAAGGTATTTTCATGACTGTCCAGCCCATTTCTGATTCCAGGTTCAATATAATTTCAGGTCAGAAGAGTAACATCATCGATCCGGCCAAGAGAGAGTGTTCGTGTAAATCATTTGACACACTATTGATACCATGCTCCCACGCTGCAACAGCTGTCAGGTAAGAAAGCATATCTGCTGGTAAGATTTGATTGTTTCTTACTAGATCCATGGTAACAATTGTCTTTTTCTTACTATATTCATAGTTAGAATTGTTTGTTTCTTACGACGTCTTTGCTCCACTTTTTTGTTTAGGTTTAAGAATCAAAACCCCATTGCGTACGTTCATGCATATTACCTGACTTCTATATGGCGTGAGATATATGCAGACGACGTCATGCCTGTCCCCGACCCCACTGATTGGCGTATCCCTAGCGATATTATGTCTTGAGTTATTCGGACTCCTGTTAATCCTAAACAAGCCGGACGCCCGAAGGTTACTAGGATTCCATCTAGTCGTGAAAAGAGAAGTCGCCCTTCAAAAGAATCGATGTCATCTATAGACGTCACAATTGATGAACTAACCACAAAAGCAAAAACAAAGCGACGTCGCAAACCCAAGACATGTGGCATTTGTGGTGCCCCGGGCCACACACGGTTAACTTGTAAAGATCCGCGTAGGTTTGACTAGTTTTTTGTTAGAATCATTTGAAATTTGGCATTTCCTTCGTATTCCGCGGTGGCTAGATTTGATTTAATTCTTACAAGGTCACAATTTTTTTACTGTTCTCAAATCATATGTTTTTATATAGTTTTTTCGGGTTTTTGGTACTATGCGGCATTTTGTGGTGCCCCGGGCCACACAATGTTAACTTTTAAAGATCCGCATAGGTTTGACTAGTTTTTGTTAAAATCATTTGGAATCTGGCCTTACATTCGTACTCCGCAGCGGTTAGATTTGATATAATTCTTACAAGGTTACAATTTTTTTGAGCATATTTTTTGTAGTTTTTTGGTATTTTTGTTACTATTTTTTTCAGGTCTTCATTTCTTTTTCTTTTTTTATTTGTGGACTACTCCGGTGAAAAGGTTCAGATCTTATATACCCCTGTTCTTCTACAAATAATTATCATATGCACATACAACACTTGATAGTATTTTGTATAAATTACTACAATACATTATCCATCACCATAAAATACTTCAAATTTCTTACATAGATCAGTATGGCAAGATCTTCAAAGTATCTTACCATCATCAACCTGTGCATCGGAGAGATTGGATGTATTATTACCAGCAGCAGCTTCAGCGTTCTGCAAATTGCCCGCCTCTTCATCTCTAGGCTTCTTCTTCATGCTATCAGTTGGGTCGTACGTGAATGCAAACGGCTTACCTACTGGGTCTGCCCTCAGTGATTTCCAGTATGGCTGTTTCTTTTCTTCTTTCCGGGGCTTCAGCTTCTGGATAACATTCTGCAATCGAATGAAAACAAATGATTTTAAATAGTGTCTACATAGTAAGAATCTTAACAATTCTCACACAATAATGAGTCGTAGTAATAAGAAAATAAACAATTCTTACAAGCGGATACATTTTAAACAATGTTTTCATGGTAAGAAATAAACTCTTTCTAACAAAGTGTTTCCTTGAATGATAAGAAATTATCAAAATATTACTACCACAGCACTGCCTTCTAGACTTTATGAATTTTTTACTAAGAAAAACATAAGAAATAATCAAATCTTACAACTGCCAGTTTAGGACTACAAGTTTTAGAATGTTATTAAACGGCAGGAATTATATTTTCTAACTAAGTAATGTAACATTTTGCCGCTCCGAGTGGTGAAGTCTGCAAGCTTGGTGAATTCTCCCATCACTGAATTTTTCATTGTATCGGCTTCAGTTTTTATGAGTACGGAATTCAGGACCGTGTTCACATCTCCTGCCATGGTTTCGTAACCGGCAGGTGCAGTCTTTTGTATGTCCAAGTAACCTTGCACATAAAATGGGCACATTGTAAGAATATAAGTTAGGAAGGCAGTAGACAGGATACACATTGTAATATTTCATTCTATTTCTCACCATACAAATGGTTAGAATTAACAAATTCTTATACATCAATTTGACACATGATAAGAATATAAGCTAAGAAGGCAGTAGGCAGGACAAACATTGTAAGATTTTACTATCATTCTTACCATTTACACAGTTAGAATTAATAAATTCTTACGACCATAGTAACATAACTCAGAAACTCGGATGTAATATTCATAAGAATTTAGTTATTCTTACCAATACAATGACCAACTGCGTAAAACTTTTTTCATTTTCTTACAAGACAAAGAGGCTGTTAGAAATCAAGTGAGATTTTATTATTATTCTAACCACCATAATAGTTAGAATTACAAAATTCTTATAGTCACTCTAACATTTAATTAAAAACACGGGTTTTTTTAGATAACATTTCAGCATGACGGACTAACAAAGAACACAATGCCCGAGTTTTATAAGAATTTTGTCAATTCTCACCACACACATCATTTTCAAAGAGTTGTCAATAGGCTATTCTAAGATCTTATGAAATTACTACCACAAATGGTCAAATTCTTTAATTATAGAATACAGTCCCGAAACCTACACAAACCATCCACTTTTTTATTTTTTCCACACAGATTCAAACCCCAAAACCCCAAAATGTAGTGATTTAACCCTAAAATCAAGCATGCAAGCCCTAATCTTTTTGCAAGTTTCTCCCAAATTCGTAGGAAATTGCGAATACCATTTAGAATAAAATAACCATGAATCGGAAAAAAAAAAAAAAAAAAAATCAGTTTTTCATACCTCTGCCTCGAAGAACGGGTAACCGCTTGGCCTTTCATCCTCCGTCTGGTCTGTTCGAGCCTCCATCGCCGTTACCTGTTCCGGTTCGTCGGATGGTCCCCGCCGAATCAGGATACTTTCGCTTTCTACTCGAACGGAGCGTCCCGCCCGGCATATTTTCTGGAAGATTTGAAGAATCTCGCGGTGATCGGAAGATTGGGGAAAGAGAGAATGGAGGTTTTGCGAGAGAGAGAGAATGGTAAAATCACGTCTGCCTGTTTTCTCTCTTGGGGGTGGGTTAGTTTTTTTTTGGGGGGAAATTAGAAACAGGGGTATTTTAGTCTCTTTCACAAAAGTTTAGGTATTTTTCATGTTTTGTTAAGTTATAGGTATTTTTTGAGAAACTTAGTGCTCTTTAGGTACTTATTTTTTGGCCTCTTAACTTTATTATAACATTAACTTTTCTATACATTGAAATGCGTACCGAAAAATTCTAAGCGTGTACTTCCTCCGTCCATGATCTATTGATCTTATTATTATATCGGGACGTCCACCATCTATAAACTATTTCTTTTTTTGGAAGTAGGCACAATCATTCTAATATTTAATATAATTAAAAATATTAGATGGACTCACAATTATTCCATTTTAACACTTCAACATATTAATTTATTAACACATCATCAAAACACATTACTTGTATCCAATTTGTTGGTCTATACTTTGTGGACAGAGGGAGTATATAATAGACAGATGAATCAAATTGTACTAGAAAAGAACCAAGACGTGTACTCCCTCCATTTCGTAGAATAAGACTCGTTTTATTATTTTATACCTCACATATGAATAAAAAAATGGGTCTTATTCGATGAAATTGAGGTAGTATAATAATAAATGTGGAGTTTATATATATGGATGGACATTTCTTGTATAAATGTGGCAACATGAGGCTTTGTTAGTTGATAAGTCAGCATGTTTATGACGTATGCAACTTATCTCAGCTCCCATGTCATCACAACTTATCCCCTTCGATGTTTATGTTTGGATTCTATAACTTTGATCGACACAATAAATGAAAGGGCGTTATCCTCAAAACAAATGAACAAATATAATATTAAAAATATGAATTGATGAAGGGGCGTTTAGCGATCCCTATACCCTATTAGCCACACATTATGTTACATTAAAGGTGTACATTTGTTCAAGTATTTTTATTTTTTCTTCTTTTTTTTCTTTTTTTTTTTTTTTTTTTTTTTGGAGAGGAATTTGTTCATACTTCCTACTCCAGATTTAGTGTTCAGTGGAATATTGTTGTAAAACAATTTTGGCAACTGGCTCCAGATTGTTTGAATGGAAATTTGGAATACGGCGGGTTTTTTTTCACTCATATTTGACAGGAAATTTAAAAATTTTATTTAACGGCGGTATGTTTAAAATATTAACCTTTGTCATTAAAAGAGGTGAACCACACGTTTTACTCTGGACTTCTTCTTTTTTTCTTTTTTTTAAATATATGCCCAAAGGTGTAAGCCACATTGAGTGGGACAAGGATATTAACAATATATTCTTATTCGATCATTTATGTATATATGGAATAGTTCATATTATAAATTATAGTGTGAGAAATGCAAAAAATATTTAAATTTATATAAAATTATGCTTAAATATAAACGTAATCATACTTATTTTAACATCATGTTTATTACTATATACAATTTCACTCTTATTATCACGCCTATTGTGTACTGCAACCATGTTTGTATCAATATATATATTTTGATTCATATAGAAATAAATCATGGCGTAAGAAATATGAATGAGTCCGGACCATCAATCTTACTAAGATCTACAACCGATATTGATATAAGTATGAAAATACTTTAAGCATCAATTTATACTAAAATAAGCATGATTACGTGTATATTTAATCATAATTTTGTGTAAGTTAAAGTATTTTTCACATATCCGCACACTTAAACTTATTTCTACATATGAATCATTCATTATCTATATATATGAGTATATGAGCAAGGAGTATGCTAAATATTGATTCATGAAATATCTAAAAGAGATACTGTAAACATGTAACTAGCACTAATAAAAAAAAAAATGTAAGCACTAATTTCTTCTCTACATATTAATATTCCTATATATTAATTGGCTAGCTCCAATTGAGAGAATCTCTTAACACTTTTACGTCAGAAATTAAGTACTATTAGACTCAATTCGGCTCTTTATTTTCGTTTCTCATAAGTACTTATGGTAACGATATTTCACAAGTCAAATATCCTTACCATCATTCTTAGAAACCATTTTTTCCAAAGTCAGCTTCAATACTATTCTCTTGATTATTTTTAGGTATATTTTTCATCTTAAAGATTTGAAATAAAAGCTTCTCAAAATATTGTGTTGACCATCATAATTGATATTTTGAGTTGTCATGATTAAATGCTTTATATACTTTACAATGAAGTACTACATATTCTATTTAAAAAATTATTATAACCACGCGCTCTATATACAAACTTTATTTATAGTTTTGTTCATTTTTAATATTTTTAACATCTATTAATGTGCCATAAATATTGAACAATTAATAAGAATATATTTTGAATAATATTAATTGAGTATATTGTAGTATATTTAAAAAAAAATTGGTATAAATTAAATATATAAACTAAAAAATTGAATTATACCAGAAAAATATAGTCAAATTATTGCTTAATTGAATATATATTACTTAAATATTTTCAAATAGTGAAAGCACGGTATAAAGTATTAAACATTAATACTCTATATTACTATACAATACTATATACTCTATCTACATTAAAGAGTATAGTTGGAATGGATTTCGTATTCTAAAGCAAAGTTTAACTCCAATTTAGAGTATTGTTGGAATTTCTCTAAGGGTTAATACCCGAAAATAGTTATTTAAAAAAAATAAATTAAATTTTAGTTATGAATAAAAAAATATGTAGATTTTAACTGCTTAATTTTCTTATGAAATGATATATTTATCATTTTAGTTAATTACACAATCCGCGGCAATAATAAGTTGTGTAATGTCGGTCATATATTATGATGGCTTGAAACGAAATGCCAACATCACCAACGCGGGATATATGACCATGACTTGCCCCTAGTCGTGGTCGTGAAATTCACTCGACTGAGTGCTCTTGTTTGTGAGAATAGGCGAGTGCGCACTTGTCATTACACCGACCACAGCTCGGGTGATAATTGTAGTCATGTATTCACTCGGCTCAGGGGACACAACGCTATGACCAATTCTCATCCTTGGGGAATATATGAGAGCGCACTAAACGTGACATTGCACAGCCATGACCGTGATTGTGGCCGTGTATTCGCTCGGTCTGAAAATACGATGCCACGAGCGCTCATGTTTGGGGAATGGGCCATAACACGCCTGTCGTGGATTATACGACCACAACACATGGGTTGTCGTGTATTCGCTCGGCCCCAAAGTCATGAGGCTATGATGAGCGCTCGTGCTAAGAGAACATGCAAGAGCGCGTCCGACGTGACATTACACAACCAAACAAATGAGTTTACATTTATTTTTTACATATGATAAATGTATAAACGTATTTTTTATATTTATTTTACATTGGAAATGCATGATCATTAATATGGAATAAAATCTCCCCTTATTCACTCTCTTTGTCAAAGGCGATATATAAACTTAATCATACTACAAAATTGTTAGTCAAGCAAAATAACCCATGTTGACCATTGAACAAATTTCCATTTTTACCCCAATCCCAACCCCCACACCCACACACAAAAAGAAAAAAGGAAAATAATATATATATATATATATATATATATATATATATATATATTATATATATATCAAAAGAAAAAGAAAAAAAAAAAAAATCTAAGACAAATGAGTCTAAAAGGGGCCCCAGTGTCCCCTAGTGAAGAAGAGATTTCTTGTTCATATCTCAAGAAAATAAGATGTTCAACATATATACTAAAAATTGTAATAAATTATAATAGATGACGTGCTGCATGACCTAGCAAAGATAGGGATGCTATTTTCTTCAAACCTCAAACCCTCGAAGCTGCTACGTGACTTCATCTCAAATACCACTACTCTCTGCCCTTTGAACTATATATTAATATATATATACCTTTACAGTCGTAGATATACTTAATATGTCCAAGATTGATATAAAGAGTGTCATGTCAGTAATTTTTTTAATTTATGATTTAATTTTTTTTAGTAAAATTTAGTTTTTTTTTAAGATTTATTTTTAAAATATATATTACTAATAATTTTTCATAAATATAGCATCACCACCACGTCAGCCGGGAGCACGAACATAGCTCTGCATCTCTATTATGTCTCGATCTCTCTTTATTTATTCATTTTCTTTTTCCTAATTATTTTTGTTTTGTAGCCAATATGTCTAGATGGAATTAAATTAATCCCTTGCACATGTGGATCCCATTGTATCAGAATCTTGCATCTACTATATAATATCTCTGATTTTCTTAAGAACTTTTTTCTTTTTCACTTTCAAATGAGATCGATTTCATTTGTCCATACGTTATTATTGAATTAATTAATTAATTAGATTATAATAAAGTAATCGAGATGGTTTCAAATGGCCTAAGTGAAATGTATCGATCAGACTTTAATTATTGGCTCTTTGATTTTGTGTACCATTCTGTTGTCAAATTGTTGGACCGATCATCACATCTAGTGTTTTATTAGGCTTCCGGTTTAATTTTTTCTCAGTGGGAATTTCAATTTAAATTTTCAATTAATGATTTAAAATAAAAATAAAAATGTCCTAGGACGATTATAAAACAAAGAAAAAATTGGATAGTCTTTTTCAGAATGTTTTAGAAAATCCATGTAATTTCTGGCTCTTTTGAAAGAAGATCTTGTGGAAATATAAACAAGAGGAATCACATCGAAGAAGAATATATAAATTGATAGTTTGAATATTGTAGGTTTAGTTATGTTTAGCCTTTAGTCTTATTATCTTTTTTTTAAGGCTTTTTTTTAGTTATTGTTGGGCCATGAGCTAGTAGATGTGATTAAACTCGAGTTTTGTTTCATCGTAACTATTTATTTCACTTGCAGTTCATCGAAATTATTACTTGCGTTTGTTTTTCCGGAATCATATTGTTATTTTTAATTGCGTTGTTAGGTCGACAGTTCACTGCCACTACCTTAGTTTTTAATAAGATTTCTTAGATTTTGTTCAAGTAGTATTATTTTAATCACTTCACCCAACGTATATAAGAATTAATGCAATTCACTATTCACACAAACGACTACAATAATATAACAATTGTTTTGATATATAGTTCTCAAATAAAATCAAATGTAGAATATTAGTTAAAAGCTAAAATATTACTATTCTATTCTTTTTCGTCAAAAGCCCGATAATAATCTTGGTCTTTAGGCAGTATTTTGTAGGTTTGACTAAAAAAAAGGAAAAGGAAAAAAATAGAGTGAGTTGAAGGCGTGAATGAAGGTAGATGAAAAGCGTCGTTTTCATAGTTGAAAAGTGGTCCAACTTCCAGAGACTGCATGCATGTGAATCTTTCTAGAAGTAACCATGGCATGCATGTCCTTTCTTTCCTCGAAATTTCGTCTTGTTTTTAGCTTCTATAACTTTCTACTCCTATAATTATTTATTATTTAAACCATAAATGATTCATGAAGGAAATCAGTTTTTTTTTTTTTGTCTCTTATTGAATATTCCGAGTCTTAATTTGATCTGTTAATACGTTATATTTATATATTATACTTCATTCGTTTAGCTTAGTTTGACGCGTTATTTAAATATATATGAGGTATAAATTAATGAAATGCGTCAACTGAAGGGATCGGATGGAGTATGTTGTATGTGGAATTTTAAGGTGCTACAATACTCCTCTACACCAGTATTACCGGGGCAAAACTAAACTTTCCCAATTTATTAGTACTATTAAGTGTATGAACTGCTATTTTCTTGTGAAGATGTTTAATTAAATTAGCCGCTTGCATATAATAAAATTATTTTGGAAAGTAGTAGTTACTTTTGAGTAGTATTGAAAATAATAGGCAGTTGAATTTTATATATAATTCCGCAGCGGATTGAGAACACCACGTTAATTCACATGCTTACGTGGCATCACCTGCGGCCTCCATTATTATTTATCTAAAATCTATATATTTATATACATTAATTATTATTTATATATTATATTATATTATATATATATATATATATATATATATATATATATTTGCACTTCAAATTTAAAAATTTAATTATGAGGATGGGAGGATTCGAACTCATGATATCCAACACAATAGCTTATATCTTATACCACTACACCACATCACTAATTAATGTATTTAAGGCATACAATATATTATATGTTCCGTTCCGGATTTGGAACACCACAACCACGTGCCTACGTGGCGTCTCCTACATTCTCCATTAATTATTTATCTAAATCTATATATTTATACAAATTAATTCTTATAAACTATTATTTTATTTCCATGTTTATCTTATATTTAATTCTATATTCTATATATTAATAGAATTTCAAATATATAAAATTACGATAAGAATATGTATACTGATATATTGTAAGTTTATAAGATAATCATTAAGTTATTTATGAATTTGTAGTGTTAGTGCGCACAAATCAATTCATAGTTGTTAAGATAACAACTATGAATAAAATTTAAACTATTGATTTAATTGTGTTTATGGTAAATATAGATGTATTTAGATAAATAGAATGAAGGATGAGAAATATCATTTTATATTGTATTTCTATTTATTTAAAATATCTCATCCCACATCGAAATCTCAAAGCTAAGCACATACATATAGTTGCATATAAAAGAGAATTTAGATAATATAATTATGCGAAATTATTTTGGTATTTCTCATAAAAGTAAAATAATAGTATATGTTTTCATTCTTTAAATTGACAATTTGACACTCAAAATAAGTAGAAGTACACAAGAAATAATTGAGTATCTAATTAAATGAGTTAGGCATGCGTTTGGTCAATTCTTGCTTTTTACCCATATTTATCGGGCTATTCGGGTTGGCTCGCCAAATCAAGCTAAGCTAACTTTCAGAATATATTTTTAACATAAAATTTAAGCATCGTTTCAAATTTTCCGATTAATCCAAACCTTTCATGCTATTTTCGAGTTTGTTAATATATTTTGGTCTTAGCAAAACTTCAATTTCGAGGTGGCCTGTTGGCCAAGAAATTTGTAAAATTCTTTTAATATGTATCGATGATAACTACGTTTGTCAAATTCTTAAACACACACACACACACACACACATATATATATATATATATATTACTACTCCCTCCGTCCCACTTCATTAGCTACAGTTTGACTTTTGACTTTTGGCACGCTTTTCCACCGAAACCTAGTACGGGTTTTAAAATATAATTTTAAGTATTCTTTTTTTTACGGGATACTACAAGTGTCGTAGTATCCCGTAAAAGAAAGAATACTTCAAAATTATATTTAAAACCCGTACTAGGTTTCGGTGGAAAAACGTGCCAAAAAGTCAAAAGTCAAACTGTA
>CM038115.1:18010951-18022749 GCA_001642375.2 Mentha longifolia | reverse complement strand
GCCCTATCCTCCGGCCGAGGAACTAACATCTATCCAGTCGGGAAATAAATAATTTTTCACAATTTTCAACATTGCGGATGAATCTAGAGTTGAAGAGAATTTTGAGACGGTTCCGACTGAATCAAGGGGAGAAGCAAAAACTACCCTACATTTTGTCGAAACGTCTGACTCTACAGTATATACATCTACATCTATATTCTCCGGCGAATGTGATACCGGCGGTGACGTGGACCTTTCACCAGAATCTTGACTACTACTACCGCTCGATTCGCAAATAAAAGAAGAGGAGGCCATGAAACTTACTTTTATGGCGATGGACGACTATGGTGGCAATAGATAGTCCACTGGATTCTGGTGTAACACCAACGGCGACACTGCAAGCGAGAAGGTAGAAGATGGATTGCCGAAATTTTTAGGGTTTCGAATTTTCAAATGAATGATTGTGGCGTCTGAAAGAAGTTTTAGTAACTTTCCGCCTTTTCAACTCCCCCTCTAAACACGCACGCGCCTACTTTATCGGGACTCCAAACGGCGCATTTAATGTAATTGACACATCACGTGATCGACCTCGTCCAAACGAGGCGGTACGCATTCCGACTTCGTCGAAATCTAATTTCGAAGGGGTAATGTGAAATTTAGTTCGACCTCGTCCTAACGAGGCGGTTAGCAGCATTCCGACTTCGTCGAAATCTAATTTGAAGGGGTAATGTGAAATTTAGTTCGACCTCGTCCTAACGAGGCGGTTAGCAGCATTCCGACTTTGTCAAATCTAATTTCCGAAGGGGTAATGTGAAATTTACTTCGACCTCGTCCAAACGAGGCGGTACGCATTCCGACTTCGTCGAAATCAACTTTCTACCCCTAATCATACCCTCACTTCTATATCTTTTTGGGGATGTGATAGGATATGGCCTAGCTACTAGGCCCAAGCATTGAGCCCAATATAATTGGGCTCCGACAGTTAAGCTCGGCCAACGCAGCTCGGCCCAACTAAAGCCCTATGCAGTTCGGCCCAGTCAACTACAACCTACCTCAAAGAGACTTCTACACCAAGCAATTCCTACATCAACTACAATTCAAGTTCCAAGAGATATAGAAGCTCGGTGTTTATCCAATAAAGGAGGAGATCAAGCCAAAGAGTCCTAATAGGAAAAGACTTGTAATCCTAGTCGAATTCCATGTGTAGATACTTATAAATAGGGGTTTAGAATAGAGGAAAGGGGGAGGACAATCTTTGTACAAGCTATACGTATTCTCTCAATAAAATCCATACACACTTTCGCTCCGTGGACGTAGATCTATCATAATAGATCGAACCACGTAAATCCTTTGTGTTCCTTTTCGTGTTCATTAATTCTCAGTTTTCGTGCATTAAACAACCTTGCGAAAATAAGATCGATCACTTACTAAAAATAGTACACATTAAAATCTATTACAAATATTTTTTTATTTATTACCCACATGCAAAAGTTTGAAACATCATATATTATAGCAACACTAATATTATATAGCTATTGAGAAATGTAATCATATATACGCAAAAGTGGTTGACCAACTAAATATATAGAGCTAAGGATTTTATTAATCGAATTTATAAAGTTTAATTAAATGAAAGGTTGGTCAAAATATAATTAAAGTGGGTAGTGTAGTGCATGTGGTAAAAATGCTCTCTACAAGCATGTGCATGCGTGCTTGATCCTATCTCAACGAAATTTTGCTCCTTTTTTAAGGATCGGACGGTTTTTGCAAACCAATTCCCATTTTAGAAACCGGACGGTTCTTGCCTATTCCTCTCGGTTTCTACGGTTCGATTGTAGCAAAAATTTAGAAAATCATGGCCAAATTGAAAATATCCCAAGTCTGATGGGTTGACCTGTTTTGTGTCTCATACTACAAGTACAAAATACGTGTCTTTTAGTTAATAACATGACATATTTTTTGTTACAAAAATATAACAATCTTATAACATTAATTTGAATAGTATTCATTTGATTTTTAACATTTTTCTTTCGTTTTTTTTTTTAAATCATAGATATGATAAAATATACTCCTTCCGTCTCACCCTAAATAACACTCATTCCTTTTTAGGACGTCCCACTCTAGATGACACGTTTTATTTTTGGAAAATAATTAGAATTTAAATGGTACATTTAGTAAATCTCTTATTACATTTAGTATTCCCTAATTAAATCTCATCATTCACTCACCTCTCAACATATCCCAATATGATTTAAATTCTAAAATGTTTAAATTATCATAATTTCTCGTTTATTCCCGATTTTTATGATTTTTATACCAAATTAAAGGTCAGACATCAATATATTTTTATACATCTATGATACTCTAGTTTTAAAATATGTCTATATACACAAACCACATTACATCGTTAAACACAATACTTCATCCGTCCCCCAATAAGTGTCTCAAGTTGCCACCACACACAAACCAAGAAATTACGTAAAATTACTTAATTTACCCCTAATGATTACATAGAAAACTGAAAAGGTAAAAAATGTGTAATGATTATGAGGTAAATTTGGTAGTTAAGGCTAATTTTTATCTAGAAAATTGTGATGAGACACTTATTTGGAGACAAAATTTTGAAGGGGTTGAGACACATATTGGGGGACGGAAGGAGTACACTTTACACACTAAACATTACCGTCTTAATTCGTGTGCCGAAACCAAATACTTCAACTAGGATGGAGCGGATGGAGTATTGATTAATTTATACAGTATAAATAAGGTGTATTTGTAGTGGGTCCTACAATAAAGTTGAAAGTTGAATTTATTGTTGAAGAATAAAAGATATTATTCACTCAAAAAAAAGAATAATAAAAGTTGAATGAGGTCCAAATGATGATGTGGCGCAGATGAAAGTGAGATGTTAATTTTATTTATTGTTGGAGGCACCCTACGAATCCCGGACTCTAGTATCATTTTTCTTTTCTTGTTATCTTAAAATTTAACCAGACACAATATTTTAAAATTTGGAATCAGAATACTTTCCTGTCATAGAATTTGTGTTGACCATACTACACCAAATAATATTTTTATTACGCTTCTGTCCCACTTAAATAGTTCATCTTTCTTTATTAGTTTGTCCATATAATAGTCCATTTTCTAAAATGTAAAAGTCTATCTCACAACTAATACTATTTTAAATTTTTTTATCTCTACTTGCATTGATCTCTGTGCCAAAAGCAATGTGAACTATTTAGGTGGGACGGAAGAAGTAATATTTATTATTATAGGAAATAAAAAATAAATGCACAAATCTTTTATAAGTCGAGTTTATTCGGGCCATTGCAAACCCAATAATAATACCTACATAATGCGGATGAAATCCTTTGTACCAATTGTGGTTTTTCAATCGTGTACAAAATATTAATTTTTATTAGCTTTATAATATTTTTTATAAAAATAAAAGTTGCCTTATAATAAATCATAATAACCATTTATAACTAAAAAAATGGAATATTTAAAAATAATATACCCTAATTTTGGATTTATCAATCCTATTTTAACTAATAAAATTAAAATTAAATTCTACTCCGTACAAAATAATTATTAATCCTAGTGGACCCTAAAAAATAATCATAAAATTAAAATAAATTACTACCTCCATCTCACTAAGGTAGTCCCATTTGATAATGCACAAGAACCAAGGAAAATGGGATATGTGGATATAATTGATTGAGGAGAGAGAGTTAATTGTAGTCAAGTATTCTTTGCCATTTTAGGAAATGAGACTAATAAGTGAGACGGACCAAAACGGCAAATGGACTAAGTAAATGAGATGGAGGTAGTATTATAAATTAAAATTGTTAAATAAAAATATAAAATTAGTAAAAATTAAAATTTGTATACGAGTTGGAACACATAAATGAATATAGAGAATCCAAGTATATAATGCCATCATAAGTTTGGTGCAGCCCAGATCGCCGTCCCCGCCTGGTTGCCACATGCACCGCTTCTCCGACTCCGATTGAGTGAAATTTCTCCACCGCCCGCGCTGTTGACAAATTTACTGCAGTTGTGTGATGATTGTGCACTTTTCCAGAAATTTATGTATTTTTTGGATGGAAAGAATATTAAATAAATATAATTCGATATCGCTTTGTTTGGGAGAAATAAACATTCCCGAACAATCTGTCTGAGTATCATCTAATTGGAGTGGGATTGGGGAGAAACAAACCCTAGCTATTTACATCTAAAGTAAACAAAAACAAAAAAAAAATAAAAAATACAAATAGAAAAATAAAAAATAAAAAAATGCAGAAGAATCTGAAATTATGCAGCATGGAGTGAAGGGACCGGGATTTGTGTTGTGGGACGTAAGAAGTTGCCCCTTTCCAACAGAAGAGGCGCAGATACGTGCGACTTTAGGTAACATACGCTCCGCCGTCTTCGCACATTCTCCCCTCACCGGTTTCGCCGGTATCATCTCCTTGATGGCTATTGGCGCCAACGATCCCCCTCTTATAATTCAACATCACTTCCGCGCGTTAATGTTTGTTTATACCACTCCCAGTATGTATGATGTATATCTATAAACTCTATTTCTCTTTTTTTTTTATGTTATCTTATCTTGGAGTTTTACTAAATGAGTTTAATGGATTGTTGTAGAGATTCATGTGCGAAAAATGATACATGAGCTGAGAAGTTGGGCGAAACGACATCCTGCCCTGGCTAATTACTTGGTTATCTCGGGTGACAGTGCGCTCTCATCTACTCTTAAGAGTTTACATACTCGAAACTACAACATCTCTCGTGGCCCATCCCGATGATGGACATTCGACTCATCTTGCTGATACTGCTACTTGCGTCTGGACTTTTTTGAGCCTTCTTCACGGAGAACCTCCCTATCGTTATTGCAAGGAGATGCTTCCGCGCCTGTTAGTAGTAGTATTTGCTACTTGATACTCCCTTGTCCCATTGACTGTCTTTTTTTTTTTGTGTGATATAGGAATAGTTGATGGACCTTTCGTCTTAATTTTTTTTACAAAAAGATAGTCAACTATCAACTATTCCTATATCAATGAGAAGAGATATTGATCGATGTGTGTTGTTTTTCAATAGCTTTACCTCCCCTCAGCCAAAGCTAGGTACCCTTATTTTGTGGGACCTAAGGACTTGCTCGTTGCCAACGGATGATGAGATCGAGTGCCGCGACATCTTAGACAACGTATACTCCGCTGTCTTGGCCAATTCTTCCTGCACTCAAATCACCATCAAGGCTGTGGGCCTCGACTTCGGCACCCCCAACCGCATTGTAACTCTCCTCAATGCTGATATGTCGCTCGTGTTTACCTATCCTGGTAATTGGTATTCTTTACAATCAAATGAACTGATTATATTGTTGGAATTCTAGCTACTATATATAGTAGTTGGGTTGGGTCTTATATCATTAAATGGTTGTTGTTGTTGATTGCACTGCATGCACTATTTTGTAGAAACTCAACTAAGCAACATGATATACTGGATGGAGGCTTGGGCAATGTCTAATCCTGTCATCTCCGGCGACGCGGCTCTGTCACCGGATCTCGAGAAATTACAAAGTCGTAACTATAACATCCTCGTGGCCCATCCCGGTACTACGCAGTCGAGTGATCTTGTTGCAACTGCAAGTCTTGTGTGGAAATTTGAGTCTCTTGTTCGCGGAGAAGCTCCGTATTTTGTTCGCAGGTAGTATTATAATATTATGATACATGATAAGTTACTCTATTATTATTATTATAGTATATATATAAGAGATGTGATGTTGATTTTATGGTGTAGGGTTGAGGAACCTTCTAAACTAGAACTTGCTGCTGTTGTTAGACCAAAGAAGAAGAAGAGAAAATATGAAAAGGGAAAAAAGAAATAGAAAAACAAAATAAGGGATACAGTTGCAAAGAATGCGAATGAGAAAGAAAGTGTGAAATAGAAAATGAGAAATAATTGCTTGATATAGTGTTGTTGCTCATCTTAATCGTTTATCCAAGTCACGTAGCATATCAGCTCTTTGTGACATATAATCAATATAATATGTCTTTCTATATTACAATCGCAAATTCTAATTCTATATTGAATATTAATTTTTTATTAAGTAATATTTTGCTAAATTTTCACAGATTTTGATTATTAATCAATTGAATTTATTTAATTATGATAAGCCCGCATCGAATTGAAAAAACTTTTGATAAGAGATCTCCTATAAAAGAGTAATGTAAGCTTCAATTTTAATACAACTTTGACTTTGAGAATCGAAAACCTATCTGCATTTGAATTTTATTATTAGGTTAATTATTAGTATTTTGCATTATAAAATTATTAGTATTAGAAATATTAAAGGTTTTTTTTTTTGGAAAAAATCTAATTCTAAAATTTTGTCTTATTAATCAATTGATTAATTTTTATTTAATTTATTGATCTCAAATGATTTTTGACAGAGACAGCGTCATCAATAGGGAATATGATGGAGTTATACTATTACGGCTTATGTAGAGTTTGTTAGTTGAGTAGGGACGTGCGAATGAAGAAGTTTATATGTATGAAGGTGCTAAATTGATTTTTGAGAAGACGACTTCATCGATAGGAAAGCTCATATATGTTGAAGTAATCTAAATCAATATTTAAAAGAATTATTAGACAACTTGAATTGAAACGAGTAAAACTATCCGAGAGATGTCAAATGTCTCAACAATGATCTAAATGACAGACGGCTCGGCAATCTATCATTCAATTATATCGAAAGACGAACGATGTTACATTGAAATGAATATAACCACGTGAAGAAATCGTACCTCTCATTTACTAGTTTTTCTTCGAGCAACATGAAACTTGATATGAAAAATACAACTAATTGAAAAACTTTATCAATCGTCAATTTATTTTTATATTAAACGTACAATTGAAGGCTTAACATTTAAAACGAGTATAATTATCTGATAAACATGACGTTTCCTAATCTACGGACTAGTTGTCTGACATTTAAAATGAGTAAAACTAACCGAGAATTACCAGACCTCATTAATCTACTTTCTTTATTTTTTTCTAATTCAATTTAATACTATTTTTAAATGGATCATAGCAATACTTATAATCTCAAAATAAATAATTACATTTATTAATTTCATTTTAAAAAAATACAACGATTTTCGTCAAAAAATAGTACAGTAAAATTTAAATTTGGGAGAAGTAAAGGGCGGGCAGCAGTTGCTCTTTGACTTCCCGCCGCCGCCACTAAAGTTATTCGCTCTAACAGTCGTCAAAGTCTTCTAATCATCTTTAATTATTTACTTCTTTTTTTCTTTTTTTTAATAATAATAAATGAACAAACGAACCAGTACTAGTATTATTCTTCACCACCTACCATCGCCAAATTTCATACTCCTACCGCACTCAATTATTCCTCCCTTTATTTATTTGACTTATTCTCCGCCTCGCCGGCGACGACCGCCCCAATTTCCTCTTGCACCATTCCTCCATGCTTTTGATGCGCCTAAGAATTTGAGGAATTGATTTTCATTTTTCCATTAAAGAGAAGTTCGATCCGCTATGGCGAGTCATGGCGGTAGCAGTAGAAAGGAAATATCGATGAGGCTGAGGGCGGCGGCGGAGGAGGCGGTGCAGTGTATTGGATTGGGCTACGACTTGACTCTGGACCTCCGATTGAAGTACTGCAAGAAGCAGAAGAGGCTGATCGCCATCGACGACGATCAGGTCAGAGATATTGCCATCCCTGGCGGCATCTTGGTGCAGAATGTGCCCAAGTCTATTAATTGTGATAAAGGGGAGCGTATGCGCTTCAGCCCCGATGTTCTATCGTTCCAGCAGGTACATATGATTTGCAATTCGAGTTTAGGGAATTTTTTTGCTTTATGTTAATTCTTTGGCTTCGCAAGGTCCAATGCACTGAAAAATCTGGCTTGTGTTTGTGCAAATTGTTGATTTTGTACTGTGGTAGTGTTTTAGGGTTTTAATTGTGATATTATGAATTCGAAGATTAATTTGGGAAATGGATGAGTTTATGAGTTGTAGCAGCTTCTGAGTCAAGTGGTAATGGTTCTTCTTCGCTTTTTATAGATGTCGGAACAGTTCAACCAGGAATTATCACTTTCAGGTAATAAAATTCCGACCGGCCATTTCAATGCGGCATTTGAGTTTACTGGTAGTTGGCAGAAGGATGCTGCTTTTACAAAATCTCTTGCGTTTGATGGAGTGTTCATTAGCCTCTACAGCATTGCATTAGAAAAGACTCAAGTAGCACTCCAGGATCACGTCAAACAAGCAGTGCCATCGTCTTGGGATCCAGCTGCACTGGCAAGGTGAGGAAGGGACTTTCTTTTTCTTTTTTCTTGCATGTGCATAATGCATATTCAATCCAGGTCCTGCTTTTTGATTATTCGATTTCTCTGTGATTTTAGTTATACTTAACCACATGATTCTAGTTAACTCTCGCTGAACTTCACTGAATGATTTTACTGAACTCTACACGACTGATCATATTGTTATTATCTTATTGCTTCATTATCTAATTCACTGGGAAGTTGTAGCTTGCCGATCTTCTATAAGAATTTTTGCACCAAAGGTCTGAAGATCGTGATTGTACTCTGTATTAGTATTCCTTGTTGGCGCGTTTTCATTTCTGGTGGCTGTCTAATGAACAATGGCTTGTGGGCAACCTCCCCAATCTGCGGTTTAACTGCATAAAAGTATGTCTTTAGGTAGACACCTGAATTTATTACTGGAAATGGAACACCTTTTTTTAGACTTTTGGGACCTTCATCTTTCTGAATGGAAACCGGGCCTGGCATGTTAGCTCTGTGAATTAGTTTCTGAACTTAACTTGTTTGTTATTTGTTTTTTATTTTTTCTTCTTGTAAATAAATTAAAATGACTACTGCAGGTTTATTGAGAAGTTCGGTACACATATCATTGTTGGTGTGAAAATGGGGGGAAAGGACGTTGTATATGTGAAGCAGCAATACTCATCACCTCTTCAGCCTGCTGATGTACAGAAAAGATTGAAGGATGTGGCAGATAAGAGGTTTAGTGATGTTAGTGGGCAATCTAGTGTGCATCCTGAGAAAGCTTATGGAAGGGAAATGGTATGTTCTGTTGCTTTACATTCCTGTCCTCCTTCCTTTTCTGTTAATCGGATTCATTCTTTAGGTGGACTGTGTGGAAATATGAATGATTGTTAACCTATTAAACTGGTGCAATTTGGCAATCTACTTCTAAAACTTTAAGGTTACTATCTAATCAAGCTAGGGGTGTTCAGAAGATTAATTATATAGTAATACTTTTCTTACTTTTGTATTCTTGCAAGTGGCATCAGAAACTGTTTTAGCTACTCAAGAAAGAACAATCTGGAATAGCAGTTTTAGATCTCGATAGATGCATTGCAAAGTTGCATTAGACTTATCTCCAGGAAGAACATAGCAAGAGTTGTATTTAGGCCTACACGAAGACCCTTCTTCTTAGTGCTTTGAACCAAGGAAAAATTGATAGACACCTGTAAACTGTAACATGGATCTCTAGGTATCGAGGTATCGATTGAAGTGGAACAAAGGCTATCTAGTCAAGCATCTTCACAAATGTTTGCCTTAGAAAGAAAATTCTTACCATTTATTTCAGCTTATCCCTCCCTCAAGCATATTCCGTTGGTTACGAACTTGAATTGTAATATTCATTAAAGATAATGTTAATGTTTGATCTAAAAATGAATTCACAACCATTTTTCCATAAGCTCATCACATATGACTGTTTTTTCTTGTTATGTGTGTTTGTATTGATGAAATTTTAGGAATTTATCATTGCATAAGAATCACAATATTCCTATAATTTCTCATATCAACACGATCCTAGTTATCTGGCAGTCCTTTTTGGGTTCTACATATCCCCCAACCACAAAATAAGTAAAAAATTAAAATAAATAAGGCATCACTAGTTTATGAAACACATCATTGCTGTGTCATTTTATAACTTCTGCTTTATTTATTTTCAGCAAGAGACTAATGAAAGAGGAATTGCATTCTTGGATCCCAGTTCCCCAAGTTTCCACTCTAACCAAGAGGTAACTATTTTGCAAAATAACTTGATGAATGGTAGCCATATACCTTTCTATTGACAGAGGTTTTAGGGAACTTCTACTACTTGATCAGAATACCTTTTATGCACAGTTTCTTAGATAAAAAAAGTATTTGGCCTGATGCATGTTTTAGGACTTTATACTTATTTATCATGATAACTCCAGGAAATAACTTTCTTCTGGAGAAGGAGAGGTGGAAGCAGCGATAGAAATATGCCTCATAATAAGTGGTGTCAGACTGTTCAGCTTGAGCCTGAAGTAATATCTATTTCTTTTATTCCTATTGCATCGCTCTTGAGTGGAATTGATGGGAGTGGATTCCTGGGTCATGCTATCAATCTATACTTGCGATGTAAGTAAAATTCCCATTGCAGTCGATCAATAGTTCACATTCTCATAATAAAAATATTCAATTTACTTTTAGTAATGTAATTCTTCGTCACGCGCCTCAGAACTATCGCCGTAAACTTCTAGATAACCAACTTTTCTTGCCAGCTATGCAAGCATTAATGCATCTCTTTTAGGGTAGATTATGAATGCTTTTCCACAGTATTTTATAATGCTCCAGAAAACAATTTCAGTATAGATGAATATGTCTCAGCTCAGGTGGTATTAGTATATTTTGGTCACTAAATTGAAACTGCAAACTCACAGTTGAGCTTGCAATCTTGACATAATTATCCGGCATTTAAAAAAAAAAAATGTCATGTCTGTATGAGAAGCATCACTTCTTCATCTTATCAGCAAGGTTTAACTATCTGCAGATAAGCCACCTATTGAAGAATTATATCAATTTTTGGAATTTCAACTTCCAAGGCAATGGGCACCTGTGTTTGGTGATGTTCCTCTAGGTCCTGATAGAAAGCAGCATGGTGCTGCTTCTTTGCAATTCAGTTTGATGGGTCCCAAGCTTTATGTCAACACCGATGAGGTAGAGACTATAAAACTTTATATTACTATGTTGGTGTGGTCTTCAGATTGTGCATGTAGTTTTAGATGAATTATTCCACTCTAATGCAGATTTAGGTTCTTGAGTTTGTTGTTTCACTAGCTATTCCTGCTTGCTATATTAAACAGCTTCTTTTTTTCTGAGCGATCCATCAACGAATAATATGCTGCCCAAATCTCATAGAACAAATTTATTCTGCAGTATTGACTTTTTAAATTTTTTTTCTTTACCATATTATATAAGAAATGAGTATACAGCTGGGGAAATGCTAGTGGTTGAGTATAATGACTTACTAGTGTATTTTTGTGTCTTTTTTTTCTAAGTACATGTGTACAATCATGTCATAATCTGAACATATTACAAATTAACAATCATATCACTATTTGAACACATTACAAAGAATACTATACCACACTATCAATCAAACTAGAACAAATCCAAATAAATGGAACTACATCAACCCACACTTGGTGGGATTCGAACATAATGCCTCTCACTTAGGAGAGGCTTGTGGTGCCTCAGGTTTGCTACTTGAGCTAGGCCTAAGCGGCGTGTATTTTCGTATCTTAATTGCTTACACAACGTGATTCATTTTAGCATGAAGTGGCATGTACTTCAATAATACATGACTGTATCATAGCATGTAAGCTTCAGAACTCATTTAACATGTCCCTCTACTAAGCGATCTTTGAGGAAGGGGACTATGCATTTCCACTATTTACCTCCATTCTTATATTGTTGCCTAAACTGAGGCGATATGCAATAAAGCTT
>CM038115.1:17819053-18010851 GCA_001642375.2 Mentha longifolia | reverse complement strand
GTAAAGAAGAAAATGTCAACTACCGTTGCTACTGATTCAGGTGAGTTTAAAAATTACCCCTATGTATTTGAATTGTAGACACTACAAGCACACCTCTGGGAAATGATAAATAAAATAGGAGATGGAATGAGGTAGTGATAACCAAGGATAAGCCCTGGCAAAAGATCTAGGCTCTGCGGCCACTATCCTCATAGCCAAATCCTCCTCAGCACAGAGCCATTAGCATAACTGAAAGGATAAACCCTGCCTATGCTGCAAGTACCTCACTCAAATGCCAAAGCTCTACATTTCCGGATAAGCCCCAAAACTCATGGGCTCCGATGAAAAAATCCCGGATAAGCCCCAAAAACTCTTGGGCTCCGATGAAATTAAAAAAAAAAAAAAAAAAAAAAAAAGCCCTACAAAGTAGGCATCTAGAAAGAAAATACGAGACAAAGTCTCAAGTACTTACTCAAATATAAATTGTTCTATTAAGTCAATACTTGGGTATATAAAAATGGAACAAAGTTCCAAGTACCCCATTCCAAGTAGAACTAAAAGTTTCTCCTGAAAATCAATGAACTAATTGATTGATCTATCTTATGTCTTTTAGAAGGATGGATAAAGATTTAAAATTTGCCCAAAATTTGGGTCTGTATCACTATACCATATGTGATACTTCTCCCAAGAGGGTAGAAAAACACTTTCATAGCTTCAGCACCACAAACGAGAAGAAGCACTAAGGTACCCAGGCTGCCAACATGGATGAAGCATATGCATGTCTCATAGAAGATGCCACTTAAAAGAAGGTAACTGCGAACCTGAAATTAATAATTTGCTCTAGAAGCAAATGATACAATTAATGGCAGCCAAATCTATGCTTCTGCAAGTAGATTCATATCTGCACATCCACTTTGTAGATAATTTTTATCTGCGCTTCTGCAGACAAATTTAGATCTGCACTTTGCAAGACCTATTTAGATCTGCTGACATATTTAGATCTCCAGATATATTTAGATCTGCACTTCTACATGCATATTCAGATCTGCAAAAAGATCTACGGTTCTATAAAATGATTTGAATCTGCATTTCTGCAGGCAGATTCAGATCTGTAAAAAGATCTGCACTTTTTCAAAAAAAAAAAAAAAAAGATTCAGATCTACACTTTTGCAGACAGATTCTGATCTACGATTCTACAAGCAGATTCATATCTGCACCTGCACTTTGCAGACAGTTCCGATCTGCGCTTCTACAGAATCGGATCTGCATCTGCACTTCTGCAAACTTGGATCTGCATCTGCACTTCTGCAGACTAGGATCTGCATTTGCACTTCTGCAGACTCGGATCTGCATATGCACTTCTGCAAACTCGGATCTGCATCTGCACTTCTGACAGATTATGATATGCGCATCTAAAACAGATTCAGACTTGTACCTATACTTCCGCAGATAAATTCAGATCTGCACCTGCGCTCCCACAATTATATATACATATACATTACTGCAAACTATGAAGGACCATTATTGGTCACAGAAATATTAAAAGGAGGAGTATGTGAGCTCAAAAACATGAAAAGCAAGGGAGGTTTTACTAATACCTCGGAACGTTAACAATTTGAAGAAATATGTATCTTCCAATATAGACCATTGAGTTTATGAATTATAATTCTTTCGTTTTCTTATAATTCACTTGGGGGGGGGGGAGTAGGGGTATATCCCCTATATCCTGCCGTATAAGGCAAATATCTATTTCATAAAATTAATTTTTTATGAGAAAATTTTTTCCCAAAAAAAAAAAAAAAAGGAAAAGAAAAAAAAAAATCTACTTAAATGAAGTAGAACAAATAGTAACGTGAGCAGTAAAATTACTTGCTCCTGACAGACTTGTTCTTAAAACAAGGTCTCTCGGAGCAGGGGGAGTAGCTGATAGGGACTAAATCAGCTCCTTCCACGTCATAGTAATACGTGGCGTCACTAGTTGAGAATAAGCGAATGGGGAAGAGACACTTGTCCTTTGAATGAACGACAAGGCATAAGCCTTGAGCTTGAATAAAGTCTTCTATGAATACACTCCCGAAAAGTCGCCAAAAGACTTAGTGTTTAGCCTAGAGAGCTATCCCTTTAGGGTCTAGCATCTGGCTCAAAGAGCTCTCCCTTCAGGATCTAGCATTTTCCTTGAAGATGCTAGCATCTGGACGAGAGAGCATCTTCCTTGAGGGATCTATCATTTTCCCTCAGGACCTACCATCTCCATGAGGGATCTGCACCTCTGCTAGGGATCTGCATCTCCATGAGGGATCTGCATCTCTGCTAGGGATCTGCATCTCCGCTAGGGATCTGCATCTCATCTCCATGAGGGATCTGTATCTCCGCTAGGGATCTGCATCTCCATCAAGATCTGGCATCTCCGAGAAGCTAGCATCTTCTCTAAAGATCTAGCTTTTTCCCCAAGGATCTAGCTTCTTCCTTAAAGAGCTAGAACCTTCTCTAAAAATACTAGTATAATTAATATTATCTTTTACAACAAAGAAAATTCACAGAAATGCCACTACCTCTTCTACAACTATAAATATATGGCAGCCACTACATTTTTGGTAACAATTCTCTCACTCTATACTTTACACTCAAGATTACGTGCTTCTAGCGTGAATCAACACACACTCACTCTAGAGGTTTCTCCTCCAAAAACCTCAACACTTTTCCAGTACTTGATACTGACTTGGGCGTCGGAGGTTCTTCCCGGAGGACCCCCACCCGCTCCTCCGGCTTTGTTTTGCATGAATTCTTCAAGGTTCCCGGTGATGCGAGCTGGAATCGAAGACAATTCACTAGGATTTAGAGGATTTGATCCTCCTTCCATCAGTTCTTATGTTCATCTTAAGGATTCAATCCTTCACGAACTCGATTTGTATTTTCTATTGTTGTTGATCTTCAACCCGGATCTAACAACATTTTAAAAAAATGAATTACAAATCTTAATTACGATCTCGACGCAATTATTCGATCAAATCTGATATGAGTTGTCCATGACGGTTCGAGTTGCGTAAATTGGTTGTGCGCTCAACATATTCTTGAAATGAAGATGACACGCCTCGAGTTACTTCTTCAGTACTAGGGCGGGAACTGGCGGGAACTTCCAGAAGCCTCGTCTTCAATAGGAGCCCAATCCGTCGCCCTCGCCCTCGCCCCTTCGTCCTCGATTATCATGTTATGCAAGATGATACAAGCGTACATAACATCATCGTGCAGAACATCACGGAAGTAGAGTCTTGAATGTTGGAACCGGATATCTCGGATGTAGATTTAATTAAAACAATGATTATAATTAACATACGAATCATAGATCTTAAAGCGGAAACTGATCTAAGATCGTATACCTGTTTGCGTAAATCCGGCGGAGATTTGAGTAGTGGTAAAGATCTTCCACGAACTAGATCTCTGCACATGAGATCTAGCTCTTTATGTAAACCTCAAGATCTTTTAGAGTATTCCCGAGCAACATGAAGAATTTCGGGTAGTCAAAATTCCTTCTTCTCTGCCTCTCATTAAATCCGCTCCCCACTTCCTCATAAATGAATTATGTGAATTACGTATTTCTCTGCAGCTAGGGCTGGCAAAATGTCGGGCCGGGCCCATCAGGCTTTTGGAATTATCCGGGCCGGGCCGCCCGAAATTATTTTCGGGCCTCACTTTTCAATGCTCAGTCCAGCCCGGAAATAGGCTTTTTTCGGGCGGGCCTACAATTATGATGCCCAGCCCGGCCCTAAACTCGGGCGGGCCGCCAGGCCGGGCTGGGCCGGGCCATTTTTGCCACCCCTATCTGCAGCCACTTCTCATTATAAATAATAAGTGGAGAGAGTGGAGTAGTGGGCTAGGGTTTCTTACCGGGTAAGGCCTTGCTTCTGTTGGGCTACTCCAAGAACATTAAGAAGGATTTGGATTAGGTCTCCTAATATAATTAAATAATCCAAGTATTCTCTAGGCTCGAATACTTTATTTAATTATATTAATATTATTTTCATTCCACTAAAAAAAAAATATTGCACTGTCGTGCATTTTCCAAATTATTACATATTGGGCTCCTTTTTAAATTATATTATTTCTCGTGTTTAAGATATCACATGTCTATTAATTAATTGAAGCTACTGACATCATTAATTAATTATTCTCTAAACCGAGAGCGGTACACGCTCGACCTAATTATTATATCAAAATTAAATCCACCTGCAGGGTTTAATATAATAATCCTTAGAGCGCCTTAAGGGGACATCATCAACTCGGATCACCGAGACACGATTTCTAGCTATAATATTAATTATCATAATTATAATATTATTACCCAAGATATCGAGATTTATTGAGTTGCGATAACTCTCACTCATTGATAAATCAAAGTAACAATAATCATAATTATATAATTAAATATTATCTATATTAGAATTAAAAAATAATAATCATCTGAGATGTCAAATCCTTTATTAAGTCAGTATAAAAGGATTTATCTTACCGCGATCATGTTCGATGCAACTGGATTCATCAGTATAAGCTAATAGCCAAGACCAGCTAATATCAAGCTTTATATTACAACGTTAACAAGTAATTTGTTCAAGATTAATTAGGTTGTGAACACCATTAACTATATAAGAATGTGATAATATGATCTTTCATGTGACTACCCACACCATATTACCTATAATATATAGTACCATATGTTTATTTGCATAACTATAACACGAATTAATATGCAAAACATATGACAATATATTTATTTCCAAAACAGGAAGAAACAATTAATAATACGAGCATAAAGTATGTTTTTCAGTATATCAACCCTAACATTGAAGGACCTTGGATAATTCCCCAACACATCTTAAGCACTTCAAAAGCTCGATCAATGTCTTTGCGAGCCGACTCCTGCTTTGCCTTGAAATGTTCCACTTTCTAATAGATGCGAACGATGGGCTTGAGACGTATACCCCGTCTGCAAGATAGTAGCCCATGTTGTGTGGCCGGACTTCGCTGTGAATTGGATCGGCGGTGCTATCTCATTCACAACGTCGCTGCAAATATCGGATTGGTTGAGGATGTTGATGTCGTTGTTGGAGCCAGCTACGCCGAAAAATATGTGCCAAATCCATAGATCGTGCTAGGCGACTGACTCAAGGATGATGGTGGGGTAACCCTTATCGCCATGAGTGTATTGTGTCTCCAAGCCCAATGCATGCAATAGATGCTTCCTAGCATTCCCAGGAATCTGTGGCTGCCCTCGTGCATCTCCAACAATTTGTGACAATCCTCGCTAGTAGTTCGCCTCAAGTAATTGTCCCGAAAAATAAAAATGATTGACTTACAGAAGCATTTCATCGTTTCTATGTCTGTCATCTCCGCCATGCGCAAGTACTCGTCAGAGTGGTCCGCCGGGGCACTTGCACGATTCACACGAACAACTGCTTGGACATGCAAAAACGTCGGCAAAAAACGGTGTCGTTCCAAGTCGAGTTGTCCTTGAACAATTGGACTGCACCCGGCTTCTCGATCTCGATCTATGAATTACTTGAATTGAGGATGTCGTCGTCGCCTCGGCAGTTCTTGGGCCAACTTCTTCTTCTTTCATGCTTCTTGATTATTTTTGACAAATTTGGAAGCATGTCGTCGGTGAAGGTTGAAGAGGTTGATGATAAAGACATATTTTTTTGATGTCACTATGAGGAAGAATGGGAAATTGAAGATGAATTGGATGAAATATTTGAGATTTGTTTATGGTTTGGGGGGGGGGGGAGATTTATTTATAGGGGGAAAATATTTTTGAACCGTTGGAGCCTCAACGGCTCTTGCAAATATTTTTTTAAATTTTTTTTGCAAAAAATCAAATTTAAAAATAAATAAATAAATAAATAACTATTGCCTAGCTGACGTCCATAATGACGTCAGCCCGGGCTCACTGTTCATTCGCATCTGCGAGACCTCTCCCACTGAGCTCAGGCTCGCCAGTGGGGGTGGGGCTTGCTCCGGGCTCCCTCCACGGCTGCGAGCCCGGATCGCTCCGGACCATTAGGAGAGGCCTTATGTTTGTTTATTTATCAATTCAAATTGTTTAGGGTACATTGTTTGGATTTCTACATAACTCTTGAATGAGTAAATTCGAATCGAAAGTTGCTAATTTTTTTATTTTTTATTTTTTATTTTTTAATCTAAACACAAGTTCTCTTAAGACAGTATCCTTAAATTTATTTAATGTTGTTCTAAACTTCAATGTGTTTTAGTGATAACAAAATCAATCAAGCCATACAATCTTCCTTCTTTGACTTATATATTCCACGGAAAACAGTAAACTCGTATCGAACTCCATATACATTTTCCTATTTTGATGGCTTCAGATTGCATGTTTATATTAATAATTTTTGGGTTATATATATATTGGCCCAAATATTAACTTCGTAGTTATTTTATTGTCCTTACTTAAAAAAAAAATTATGAATTGGTCTAAACTTTAATCCCATATATGGTGATTTTATAATTCCAACTTTCAAAAAATTATAAAATTGACCCAAACTTTGACCTTATACTAACCTCATAACACTGCAATAAAATTGGACAACAAATTGCAGTGCCCTTTAGGGCATGTACAATGGGGTAGATCTTATCTATGTGGCAAAAAATTAGATCTCCCAATAAAAATTCGGCCCATTGGGGATCCCTGAAATTGGATCCTGGGATCTCCTGCAAGCGCCCGAGCGCTATAATTTTTTTTCATTCAGGCGCGTGTATTACACACGCCCAATGACCAATAGCGGGGCGAGTGCACAATGGAAAGAGATTGAGCAGCAATTGTTGACCATTCCACCTCATTTAATGCTATTTCATTTCATTTTTCTTTTATTTTTGTTTGTTTCCTTTTTTCTATTTTGTTTGTAGATCATTATTTTTAATGATAACTTCAATTTTAACCGTTGCCACTCTCTATGAAGTAGTATTTGAATTTTTAATTTTTTTATTTTCTCTATTTAAACTTGATCAAAATTATATAGTAGCCGAAAATCATATACTAGCCGTTTGTGCTTTTAATTGTAGCCGTTGTATTATTCAACGGTTACAAAAATTATACACTTATAAATATTACCTTCAAATTTATATTTACTACACCAAATCAATTTCTATCTCTCATTTTACATTATTCACCATTAACCTTTCTCATTTTCTTCCAAAGCTTAGAGATATGTCATTCAATAATGATCCAAATAATTTTCAAGGTCATGATCCATCTTCATTTGAGGGAAATAATATTCCACAAAATTTTCCTCAATTTTCTTCCCAACCAAATATTCCTCAATACTCTACATCTTCCCAAGATTTTCAACAATTTCCCAATCTCGAACAATTTTCAAATCCTCGACAAATTCTTAATCCGAGAGGAATTTCCTACCCACATCAATTTCTCAATTCACAAGAGTTCTCTAATTCTCAAGTTTATCCAAATCCTCAAGTTTACCCAAATCCACACCAATTTCTCTCTCAATACTATATTCAAGCTCAAAGATTTCAACAAGCTCAAAGTTTTCAACAAGCTCAAGGATTTCAACAACCTCAAGGAATTCAACAAGTTCCAGTTTTCCAACCTTCTCAACAATCTCCGTCTCCCAACTTATCTATCCCAGGCCTCGACATGATCAATCTCAACAACATGCCAGCGGTCAACGATGAAAACGATATCACTCAGAAAAGGATAGGCTACACAAGCAAAGAGAGTGAGTTACTTGCAAGTTGTTGGATCGATATAAGTGTTGATTCTATTGTCGGAATTGATCAAAAATAGGAACAATATTGGGATCGAATTACTGATGTTTACAACAAAAATCGGCCAGACAATACTCCCAAGAGGACGGTTATCAAGTTGAAAAATCATTGGCGTAAAATATCAAAGGACTCGAAGTTGTTTTCAGAGTGTTACCAATGATGTCGAGCAGCGTGGCCTAGCAGGGTATAGTGATGCGGATATCTTGGCTCGAGCTCGTGAGGAATTCAAGGTACATTCCAATAAACGAGCCTTTAAGCACTATGAGGTTTGGAAAATTTTGAAGGACGAACCAAAATTTCAAAAGATAGATGGCACTATCCATTCTTCGGATTCAGGTGCATATACTAGCTCTCCAAATCCAGAATCAGGCGAGTACGATCATGCTCGTCCGATGGGACAGAAAGCGGCGAAGAGAAAGGAAAAAGAAAAGGGTAATGGAAAAGGAAAGGAAAGAAATTTGCAGTTTGTCATGATGACTTTAAGGAAAGTTTCATGAAGACACACAATGAAATACAAGAAGCTGCAAATTCAATGCAATGCTAGAATGATTACCACATTGTGATGAAAAGCACAAAGAAGATGTCTCCACAAAAATTGGAATTTCACAACAAGGTGTGTGACCAAATCAAGAAGAAATGGGGTTGAGACTGAGAATAATTATTGTATTTGCATTATTATCTTATTATGCATTTTAATTAATCATGTATTTTAATTTAGTTGTATTAATCTGTTTCAGAAGATTTATTTGTAATGTAAGTTTTAATGAAAATCATTTTATTTGTCAATCTTAGTAATTTATAAATGTTGTTTAAAGAAAGTTATCATCAAATAAAGACTGATTGTAATAAAAAATAAAAAATGAATAAGTTAGTAATTTATTTAAATTAAAATTAAAATTATTTTAAAAAAATGACCGTTGCATTAATAGTAGAAATGTGACCGTTCAAGTTACAGTGCATTCATTGTTTATAGACATTGTCAGAATTTAAAGCACTGTGCTATTTTGTCCATAGTAGTAATGTCATATTCAACTTGCAACGGTTATGAATCTCCTACTATAAATCCACTATCATACTCTATTGATGAAATCACACACTTACACTGCAACTTGAGTTTTTATATTTTCGTATATCATTTTTGCTTTCTTCCCTACCCTATTTCAGAAAATTGTCTTCAAACTCTAGTGATTCGTTTGAGAATTCTATTGATAACGAGGCAAACCTAAATGCCTTGAAATCATGGATAGAAACAAGCCAACGCCTTTTCAATTATCTTCAAGCACAACAAAATCCGAGGCGCACTTGAGCTTTCGTGCGTCGAGATCGTAATGCAGGAAATGTTCAACTCATGAAGGATTATTTTGATGAAAATCCGACTTACAGTGCAAACGTTTTCCGCCGACGTTTCCGAATGATCAAACCGCTATTCCTTCAAATCGCTAGCACTCTGGAGGACAACGATGAGTATTTTCAGCTCCGTCAAGATGCAACAAGTACAAATGGTTTCACTCCTTTTAAAAAATGCACAGTTGCACTCCGACAATTGGCGAATGGTGGTGGCGCCGATCAATATGATGAGTATCTCCGGGTTACCAAATCGACGGGGATCGAATGTCTTAAAAAAATTTGTCAAAATATCATACAAATTTTTGGTCCTGAGTACTTAAGGAAGCCAACCACTCATGATTGTCAGCGGCTACTTCAGATGCACAAAGTGAAACAAGGTTTTCCAGGCATGCTCGGGAGCCTTGATTGTATGCATTGGGCATGGGAAAATTGTCCGGTAGCGTGGAAGGGTCAATTTACCCGCGGTGATCAAGGTTGGCCTACAATAATTCTTGAGTATGCCTCAAGATTAATTTGAGTATGCCTCTCAAGATTTATGGATATGACATGCTTTTTTTGGAGTTGCCGGATCAAATAATGATATCAACGTACTTAATCAATCTCCATTGTTCAATGATACCCTACAAGGAAATGCGCCACAAATCAGTTTCACAACCAACGGTGTACAGTACAATCAAGCTTACTATCTAGTTGACGGTATTTATCCCGAATGGCCAACCTTCGTCAAAACTATTACACGCCCGACAGATGACAAACGAAGGTTGTTCAAAGCGATGCAGGAAGCAGCTCGAAAGGATGTTGAACGAGCATTTGGTGTTCTCCAAAAACGATGGGCAATAGTAAGAGGTCCATGCCGTCTCTGGTTCCGAGAGCATTTCAAAGATATCATCCTTGCATGTGTAATCTTGCACAATATGATAATTGAGGATGAAAAAGAAGATGTCTCCAATTTTTCAGATGATGACGATGATGCCGGGTCTAGAGACGTGCAACACAAGGAGCTAGTCCCTCGTTTCGAGTATATCTACAGAGGACGGCAAGTTTGCGAGATAAACAAGCTCATGAAAAATTACAACACGATTTGATTGAGCATATTTGGCAACGATTTGGCACCGATGACGAATAGTTATTTTATTTGTTGTTTTTTTGCCTAGTCGTAGTAATCTCCTTAAGTTGTGTGTTTTTCCTTTGAGTTGTATTATTTTTTTTAACTTGTTCTAATATTTTCTTTGAGTTGTGTGATTTTCAATTTTTATGTTTTTCCTAATCAATCTTATTAATTATTTCATTTTGTATATACAAATTTTTAATAAATTAATTAATTGAAAACTAGCATCCTTAAATTTATACATCATATACAAATTAATCAATTAATGCATTCATGTAATTGAAAATCAATATATTACACAAAATGTAGGGCCACCAAAATAATAAAAAAAATTAAAATAAAACATCTAAGGCCCACTAAATAGTACTAAGAACCTCATTATAGATACTACCATTGTATCCAATTACTTTATTGGGGTGCTTATCTATGTGGCAAAAAATAGCACCCCAACAAATTGAACTTGACACTTTCATCAAGAATGTTCCCCTTACAAGACACTGCAATAAATGTGCCAATGGCTGATGTGCAGTGCTACATTAATGATTTTTCTATTTATGATTTAGTTTTTTAGTAAGAATTATATTTTTGTTTGTTTTGTTTTGTAGGATTTATTATAAGGTATATTAATATTTTTTTTCTCAATTATACCATCCCATGTCAGTCATGACATATTAAGAATGCTCATGATGGGTTTGGAGCATTCCTCTCGCTTTCATATCCTAGTGGACACAAAAAAAAAAAGAATATAAAAATCATCTTTCTTTCGTCATTCATTTATAAATCATGTTCTCTCTCTGTGAGTGAGTGTGTGTATGCATGTGTGTGTTAAGATATAGTAATGTTTAAGGGGATCAATCTTTGTTTCTAAATTTATATATTTTGATTGGATTTCAAAATTCATTAATCCCCTAAAAAGATAGGGACACACTTGGTCAGCCGGAGGCACCGTGCGGCCGGGCTAAAACAATGACACTTTTATTCATATAGATTGACACTAGTCTGTATAAAGATTGACACTTTTAAAAATTGTCATTTTATTCGTAAAATAATTATGTTAAAGATTGACACTTTTATTCATATAGATTGACACTTTTCTGTATAAAGATTGGCACTTTGGGCCCAGCCGCACGGTGCCTCCGGCTGACACAAGTTTTTGTCAAAAAGATATTGAGAAATATCCTATTAGCATAAGTTAGTAAGTTCGCATGGTTAAAGAGGTTAGCTTGATTTTGTACTCACAGACTGAAGATTGAAGAAATATAGTCAGTCAAGCAAGTCCACGATATACTGATTAATCGTCAAACTAATAAGTGTCCTTAGATTAATAATTTTTAATCTTATTTATTTTATTAGCCCCAACTTATATACACTACGCCCTCCACCCCACTAAAAGTAACTCGTATAAAAAATCGGGGTGTTATGTTAAAATCGACTCTTATCAAAAATGGAAATAATTAGAGCTTTATTAACTTTATCTAGCCACCATGGTCCATGGTCTATCAGCATATACATCAATATAATTTAAATTTTAAAATTTTATATTAGCATAACTTATTCGTTTTTTTCTTTTATGATTTGTATGTCATTTGAAGGTGTTAATAAGATTTTTATTCAAGATCGATTATCAATATGATTTTATGAACTTATGGTGCACTACTTCTTAAAAAAATGACTTAAAATTAAGTACTACACCTTATAACTTATCAAGTGTTTCTTTTAGCCAGCAAGTTTTGAGATGCTTTTAGCCGGGCGGATAAAATGAAAAAACACCTAATTATTTTACTCAATTAAACACTAATAAGGAAACATGAACAAACTCAGAATATTGAAGCATTTATAAAAGCTGAAGAAGTATAATAATCTTATTTGTATAACAAATACTGACATAAGTGAATTTATATAAGGCCAATCATTGCTACTCCTTTTAGACCGTTGAAAGTTAGGATATTGACCCTGGCCACCGATAATACATTAATAACATCATGATCATATCCTAAGATAATTCAATTAGTGATAAGGATAAACGAGAATTGCTCCGCTCCTGTATTATTGATTTGGGGGTTGTACGTATTTTATATTTTAGGAATATTAAGAATCAAATTTGGGGGTTGTGAGGGTATTTTCGTACACTTTTTTATATTTTTTTATTATTAATAAAATAGGGGCTGTAGGGAGTAATATGGGGGTTGTTATATAGAATTACCTTATTTACTTTTTGTATTTAATTTTAATTTTATTAGTTAAAAAATGAAAAAATATTTTTAAAAAATTATATCTTAATTGAATTAATAAGCCCTTGTTAATTAGTAGTATAATATTAGACTAAATCATAGTATTATATTGAAATTGAGCGAAAAAAATCAAGAAAATTTAATTTCAATACACGGTCGGCACATTGTAACCATCCAATGTATGGGATGGAATTTGATAGAAATGATGTTATGTCTCGCCTCCTTAGTTTGAAAATATGACAACAATCGCAGGCATTTTACGACAACAATATTATAGTTACAAGAGAAATGATATGCTATTTCCCTATTGGTGGGTATATTCGTAGGCACATTCATTATTTTTTTACTATGACATTATTTTGTTCGATTTTTCAATTGTTTTATATTCTAGTACCATAGAAATTAATATATAAATTATTAAATCTAAAAAATAAATAATCAAAACTCGATTTGTTCTTTTTCCCTTCTAACTTTAAAAAATCGAGTGATAACACAAATTGAGCTTTGATTTTTATTTATTTATTAAATTTAATGATTTATATATTAATTTCTATGATACTAGAATATAAAAAAATAATAAAAATAAAAAAATAATACCAAATCCAATAAACGACGAAGGTGTCCATTTCTATGGAAACACTTGATGTTTTTTTAAAATGAAAATTGGAGATAAAACGTTGGCGACTACGAATTTAGAAAACCATGAACGGCAATAACCGTGTACGCAGTTTTGAAACAAAGGAATTAAAGGAGTCTACTTAGAGGGTCAATTGCATACAAATTAAAGCAAGGAGTTGGTAAATGAAAATTAATATATTTTTGTCATGACTCAAATATTAATTCCTCTATAAAAAGATTCCTTGCAATCCATATCCAATCACAAAATCAAACACCATACCTATCTATCTCCACGCTGCATATGACTATGGAATCTCTTACTCTAGTTTCCATTGCACTCACAGCCCTTTGTGCCTCCTCGTTCCTGTTTCTTTTCTATTATAAGAAACTCAATAATAATAGTAATAATTATGAGAAGGCAACAGAGAAGAAGCCGCTGCCGAGAGCGGGCGGCGCTCTGCCCATCATCGGCCACCTCCACCACTTCACCGGGAAAGAGTTGGCCCACAAAACACTGGGCGCCATGGCCGACAAGTATGGCCCCGCCTTCACGATCAGGTTCGGTTCACAAACGAACCTTGTGATCAGCACCATGGAAATGGCGAAAGAGGTCTTCACCACTCTCGATAGAGCCCTCGCCGACCGCCCCCAGATCGCCGCCGCCAGGATCCTCAGCTACAACTCCACCATGCTGGGGCTCTCCCCCTACGGCCCCTACTGGCGCCAGATGCGCAAGATAGCAACCCTCGAGCTCCTCTCCCACAAGCGCATCGACATCCTCACTAACATGCGCACCGCCGAGATGCGCACCTCCATGAAGGAGCTCTACGACCTGGCGGCCAAGAGAAACAGCGCCGGCGAGGCCGTCGACGTCAAGCAGTGGTTCGACGACGTCATGCTCAACACCTCCATCCAGATGGTCGGCGGGAAGAGATTCGTGGCCACCGGCGGCGAGACCGACGTCAGAGTCCACCAGAGGAAAGTGATGAAGGAGCTCTTCTACTACTTCGGCGTGTTCAACGTGTCGGATGCGATTCCGTCGCTGGCGTGGCTGGATCTGCAGGGGCACGAGAAAGTGATGAGAAGGATCGCGAAGCAGCTCGACGAACTCATGGAAGAGTGGCTTCAGGAGCACAAGGAGAGGAGGAAGATGAAGAAGGCCGACCAAGATTTCATGGATGTTTTGCTCACCAGTTTGGAAGCTTCCGACGTCCCCCAGGAAGAGGCAGACACCATCACCAAATCCAACTGCCTCAACATGATCTTGGCAGGTAGTGATGCTCTCATGGTAACCCTAACATGGGCTCTCTCTCTTCTCCTCAACAACCCGTCTACTCTCAAGAAAGCTCAGGAAGAGGTCGATGCACTCATCGGCAAAGACAGGCGTGTCACCGAAGCCGACACCAACGAACTCCCTTACATTCAATCCGTCATCAAGGAGACACTGAGGTTGTACCCTGCCGCTCCCTTGATCGCCCTCCATTGTGCATCCGAGGATTGTACCTTGGCCCCCGATAATTATCACATACCTAAAGGTACGCGTTTGATGGTCAATGTCTGGAAGATACAGCGCGATGAGAGGACGTGGCCCCAGGCTACTCAATTTAAGCCGAGAGATTCTTAACCACCCACAAGGACGTCGATACTAAAGGTCTTAACTTTGAATACATTCCTTTCGGTTCGGGAAGGAGATCTTGCCCCGGAACTGCTCTAGCTCTTCGGATGGGCCACTTCACTCTGGCTACCCTTCTTCACTGCTTTGATGTTACCAAAGCTTCTGATGCGCCTATAGATATGACGGAGAGTCCCGGCCTAACCAATTTGAAGGCCACTCCTCTTCAAGTTTATCTTGCTCCACGCCTCCGTCCTGAGATCTACGGCGCTTGATTATTGCATGCTGAAGAAACAAGTCCACCTATCGTGCCAAAATTGAAGAAAATATGTAGCCACTTTGCTCTTTCCCTTTTCGTCTTCGGTTCCATTTGTATTCAATTTCCCAATCAATTGTTGTGTTTTGTTAGAGTTGGCTCAATTTTCTAATCATGTCCTAAAGTATGGAATGGTAATTTTGTAATGTTGTCTATACAGATAAAAAAAAAATAATAATAATAATACTATGTGCTTGTTTTGGATTTATCAACCTTAGTGTTTAACTAATAAAATTAATTATAAGCCCCAATCAAATCAGTGAACCTTAAAAAATAATTATAAAATTAGACTAAATCATAATAAATTAAAATTATTGAATAAATGCATGAATATAATTTAAATTAATATTTTGGGTAAAGGTGGTATAGATATAAAGCAAATTCATATGGCCTCCATCTATCGATTGCAGCTAATAATCAAAGGGAAAATGTACTTTTGTATTGACTTATTTATTTCATGATAATCTAATGCTATGCTTATGATTAGAGGTGTCAACTGGGAGTTAAAGAAGAACGTGACAGGTTGATAATCTAATGTTTCTTGAGTACAATGAGAGAGATGGAAGTTTTAGAGGATATGTTGCTCTTACTGCATTTCTTGCAGAAACTGGAAATGCATAGTACTTTGACAGTGGTTGTTCCATGCACATGACAGGAAACAAGAAGAATCTGATAAATCTTAAGCCGGTTAAAGGTCAAACTGTGACTTTAGGAGATGGAGTTAGGTGAAAGTATTGGCTAGTGGAGAACTTGCTGTTGCAGGTATGCCGAAGCTAAAAAATGTGCATCTAGTTGAAGGATTGAGAGCAAATCTTGTCAGTATAGGTCAGCTTTGTGACGAAGGTCTGAATGTGAAATTTGATAGAGAAGATTGCATTGTTTCAGACAAAGGAAATGAGATTCTTGTCGAGAAAAGATCTGTAGATAATTGCTATCTTGTTGTGAACTCACGTGAATGTTTGACTGCAAGGAATAATCAAGCATTCAAGGCGTAGATAACGGGACAGAGACAATCATGGAATCAACAGATGTCAACTTTGTTGTTGGTGTTGACATAGTGGAGAAAACTAGTCGGGAGAATGACTCATATGTTCTGAATAATATTCCTGAAAATGTTTCTGATACTATCTTTGAAAAATCCAATGCTAAAAAAATTGAAGAATATGTTAAGTTGACGAAGAATCCAGATGGAATTTTAGTTGATCCTACTGAGCACGAGAGTACTTCTGAAGGTTATTATCAACTTACAGGTATTCTCACAAAAGCTATTGGTGCTATAAGGTTTGAAAAACTCAGAGCCTTCTTGGTCTCTGCATTATGAGATTTTTCTGATGGAAAATTCACTCTTATGTATGTGTTATGTAGATATTGTTGTTTATTAAAAAAAAGGGGGGGGGGGGGTTGTTTTGGCTATTCTAGAGGTGACTTTCTTTGTTGTCCTCTAGTTAAGAGATTTGCTATTGTCCGTGTTCATGAAGTGGTTCTTCATGTGTTGGGTATCTATGGTGTTGCTTTCTGGACAAGGTTTGGATTTTTATGGAGATTTGTATTTCATCTCAAGTTCACTATGATGGTGAAACCTCTCGAGGTAAGTCTATAGTTTCTTTTTTCTTTCAAAATCTATAAGTCTAGTTGGAATTCTATTGTTGACAGAAAGGTTCTTGGTGATACGTTTGTGTCATAACACACATTGAAAAGGATTGGAGTGTATTATTGGATTTGAATTTTGATGAGAGTGCTTGTACAGTTGAGGGGGAGGAAACCTATTTATTTTGTTGAGACAGTAGAGGTATGTTGCTGTTCTATTTCTGAATATGAGGATGGTGTTGGAAAGTCATGTGGATCCAGTTCACTTGATGTTGAATACGGTATTACAGGTGGAGACGTACTTGGCAATATTCCTGAGGATGTTCCTAAATGCTCTGTTCAATCTGTCTTGTTTAGAAGAAGAATGTTATTCTCTATTTACTCTCTCAAGGGGAAAAAAAATCTAGATAAAGGGGGAGTACTAGTGCTGTTGCTTGCTTTTTGCGCTTGGATTTGTAGATTCAAGCAATGTATGTTGCTTTGGATGCAAAGAGAGTATTGCATCCAGGGAGAGTGTGTTGTGTACTGATGTGCAGTATGTTGGTGAAGACTGAATGGTGATCTCTCATGATGTTCCTCAGAGTTAAGTTCCGATTGCTTATACTGCTAATGAGATAGGTGTTGATACTTGTGGTGTTAGTTTGTTGTGTCCTTCTGTATTTTTGTGACAAAAAGGGAGAGAAAGATCAAATGCAAGTTTGAAATAGCTTGGATGCCTGGAGCTAAAAAGATCATATACAAGATTGGTTACATTTTGAGTTGCTTATGAAGCTGTTGTGTTTTCTTTTTGTGTTGTTGGTATTGGAATGGTTGATTTGTGAGGAAATATCTTAAAGGATTGCCTTTATTTCTGAAGTTGGTGGTTCTGAATAATATCATAAAGTTGATGTTCATGTCTTTGTTTCTGAAGTTGATCTTCAGCATACTAAACAAGTGGATGTTGAAGCATGCCTTCAGGGGGAGTCGTTGTGCAGGTTAACATTGGTGTTTGGTGGATCTGAGTAGGTTTAACATTGGTATTGGTACTGTGGGTGCGCTCCTTTAGCTATCAATAGTTATTCCCTGTTATGGATTAAAGGGGAGCTGATAATCTGATCTGGAAATTCATGTTTGTGGTTTCTGCTGATCTGTTTTGATAAGTACATATAATGTTCTTGATATTGTACTTGTTCGTGTTCTTGAACTGAAGAACATTGGTCTTCTGATTGGAATGCATGCAATTTATTTTGGCTACATAAATGCCAAAGGGGGAGATTTTTATTGCATGAGATGCATACAATTCATTTTTTGATTGGCAACTTATGTACAAGGAATTCCGCTGTGCTGCTTCGTAAATTGCATGAAGAATATTTATTCAAATATTTTATTTGGATAAATATGAGATGGAAATATTGGGAGATATATATTGATTTATTTTCATATTCTTAAAGATATGCTGAGGTCTTCCTAGGGCTGAATTATTTCCATATCAGAAAAAGTATAAAAAGGAGAGGATTTGTGTATTTGCTCTCTAGCTGCAATTTTTGTGAAGAAAGAGTGTGAGTCTTTAGCGTGAGTTTTGTGTGCTTGGCTCTGCAAGTGCTTTTGGTTTTGGGTAGAGAGTGAGTTCAATAACAATCATTCTGATTCTTATTGTTGGATTGTCTGAATCGTGATTCAGAAACGTTTATTCCTTTCGTGTTAAAGGGTAGAGATCGGGTGCTATCTGCCGATAACTGGAGCTTGATTACGAGTGCTTCTGTAGTACAATTCACACACAAAAGGGAGTTGTAAACAGAAGTCTAAGTGACATAAGGTGGAGTCCTTATGTGTAAGTCATGTACTTCTCTGCTTCGTAATAGTGGATTGTTTCTCTCAGATTTGTCCCGCAGACGTAGGTGTTTTATCACCGAACTGGGTTACCAATTGTTTGTGTTCTTTACTTTTTTATTTGTTCATGTTTTAAAAATATTTTTAAGAACACTGTTAAGAACATACGAATTGCATAACATAGAAATTTCACTTTATGATGCCACAAAAAAATGGATTAGAACGTAACTTTAGCAATCGAATTTGATCACACACATATATATATATATATGTATATATTACCTTTTTATTTACAACGTAACATATTCTCTATTTCATTTTATTATAATCAATTCATTATGTATAAAAAGATAGTCTAAAAAGAATTCATTCAGAAAATGTAAATCATAAAAATTACTATTAAGGTGCGTTCTTTTTTATGAAAAAAAGGAAAAGAAATATATATTTTTTTTACCATTTTCTATCTTCTTCTTTTTTATGATGGAAATCTTTTTTCAGCAGGAGGGAAAATTTTCCTTCGATGATTCATTTCCCACCTTTTAACTCCAAATTATGATAATAATTTTCTACTCATTTAGAGTGATAATATATTTTTTACGAGTTAAACATCTTTTCCACCTTAAAGATATATATAGAGTAAAATAAGTGGAGACCATATTATGAAATAAAATTATGTATCATTTTATTATCCTCAGTTTCATTTTCCATCAAAAAAACACGTCCTCATAATAAAATGGGATATAATCATAATAAGTATCTAATAATTCAGTTTATGCGAATGCATATTATATTTGCTAGCCTATCTAAATGTAAAAATGGAGATTTCTTCCGCACTACGTTTTGATCCAATGTCTCTCAAAAATGTCATATCGTTCAATATTCCATGCAACTTTTAAAAGGCAAAAAAATTATTCAATTTAATATATATATTAAATAGCTTTGTGATTCAATTGGTAAAAAAAATCTACCCATCAATATTATAGTAGCTTTGCTTTTTCGAAAATCTACCGCCAAATGGGGTGGCTTATTCAAAAATTTCAAACAACATCACAACATATTGAAATATAGTCATAAAATTACTAAACGCTAAATTGCAACCACTAGTAAGCACTAAATAATTGAAAGTTATTAGATAAAATAAAAATTGATATATTTATAGCTCGAATATGAAATCTTATGCAAATATTATGATACATATAGTTGGAAAACTAAAAAAAATACTTCTTTTTTTTTTATCTAAATAGACATTTGACGTGTCTACATAATATTATTCGTTTAACATAAATAGTTCAATGATCCATCAGAATACTTTAGTTATAGAATGTATTGCTATGTATGAGGTTAAGAATACTTTAGTTATAAAATGTAATGCTATGTACGAGGTTAAGAGGAAGAGAAGACTTTTCAAATCATTTCAATAATTTCAAATTATGTTTTGATTTGATTCTAATTGTCGTAAAATCCCTTTGCTTGGTTTACTCCCTCCGTTCCACTTATATAGAGTCATTTTCTTGGTAGCATGGAAATTTAAATGAGAGTGATTAGTAATGAGTTAAAGATATGTGTAGATTTTATATTCATTTTTTTTTATTAATTTGTATTTTATTTTCATTTTTTTGCTTTTATTTTAATTTGAATAAATATTTCAACATTTATTTTTTTTAATTTCTTTTTTCTACTTTATTAATTTCTTTTTGGAAAATTCTATTTTTGGTAACGGCTATATATGAATAAGACATACTAAAAAGAAAATTAACTATATTTCAATGAGGAGGAGTGAGTAATAAAGAGTGAATGAAAATTTAGAAGCCAATTTGCCAATTGCCAATTTTGGCTATTCTTAGAAATCTTCAAGGACTCTATTGGAATTTAAACAAAATTAGGGCACTAGAGTGAAGATGCAAAAAAGATTTTCATTCGCGACACTGGAACTACAATTCTCAAATTAACAAGGACTTGAATATGAAAAATTAAAATGACTTTAAAGAATAAAAATCTGGATTCATCGATAAGAATCATCACCATAGCTCTCTTTATAACACGTACAAAATGAGCTTCTCCATCCCCAAATTTCCCACCTTCGCTTCGATTTCTCCAAATACTTCGAGATTTTCCTCCAATTTCCCTCAGCTCTCTATCAGCTTTCCTCAATTTAGCACAGGAAACTCAAATTTTGGTTGCAGATACGGTTTGCTACGATGCTACGCAGCGGCGAAGCAGCAGAAGAGCGGCGGTGCCCCGCCGACGACAACTACTAAGAAGAAGAGGAAACCTCCTAGTAAGAGTAGTAGTAAGAAGTTGGTTGGAGACGACTTTGAGATTGAGAAGAGTGGTAGTGGGGTGGAGGTGTTGGATTCCCCGTCAGAATCAGAATCGGCTCACTCGCCTTACTCGGCGCTGCCTCTGCCGAAACCGCCGGCGGGTTTTGTGTTGGATGAGCAAGGGAGAGTTCTAATGGCTTCCAACAAACGCATTGCTACTATCGTGAGATTTTACCTATATTTTCTAATATTCTGTTTTTGTCCTTCTATATGAATTTATATATGGTGTTTATTCTCTTATTCGTGTGCCTGTGTCGTATCCCTCTTTATCAATGCATATGACTATTCGTTTGTTTTGGCCTAGGAGAAGGAGTTGATTTGCTTTTAGGATTTAGGTTTAAGAGACTAGAAATGACCTTATAATTTGCTGGTGTCAAAGATGTTGCAGCGAGTTATGTGGCGTTTAGTTTCATGAGGGTTTCTAAATCTGAAAGATAACGAACAAGTTGAGTGCAAGTGCAGCAAGTATCGCCCTTAAGGAAAAAAGAAGTTGGTCTTTTTTACAGAATTTTCAGTAATGCTCTCTTTTTTTAATTTAAGAGTCTGCCATACAGTAAGGGATGAATATCCTTCTTCATCTGATCAACATTGCATGTATATGCAAATCTCAATTTGTAAGTTCTAGCGCATATTCTGCTTCAGTGAACAAGCTTTTGAACCTAAAGGATTTAATGAGCTTTGGTTGATGCTCGTCTTCCAGTGGCATTAGTTGGCGAAGGGTGGCAAATATTACTGCTTTCTTTTGAAAGCTTTAATGGTGTATGTTTGACAAAAGATGGGTGAAAAAATATAGAATAGTTCCTTTGTTGAACAAGTACTTCCATTAATTTTCTTTCCTTTATCCAGAATTATGTCTTGTGGGTTAGGATTCTTCTAGATGCTCTATGGCGTGTATTTGAGTTACAGCAGATAGTATTTTGCCTTTATAGTTCGGGAGGCTTAGTTTTTGAATATAACATTATTCGGTGAATTTAAATGAAAATTTTCCGGCAAGGTAACAATTATTTCTACAGTGCAAGATCTAAAATGTGTTTTTGTGACTTTGTCAATAACATGATAACCTAAGGTGTCTTGAATCGGAGCTGAATTGAACAAATCTTTTTAGATATTGTTTTTCTAACCGTATCCACTTTGGGGCTGTGTATAGATAACTTAAAATTCTTTCAACATCCTTGAATCATTTTTCCCTGAGACTCATTTCTGCTGTATTGCCTAACATTGAGAGTCATGAAGCATGGCTGGTTGAAACTAATCTTATAACACTTGTGACATCTTTGTATCAATTCATCTTCATTCAACGGACACGCTTCAATCTTGTTGTCTTTATTCCTCCATATGTCCTAGGTCGTTTAAGCAAAAGTGCTAAACAGCTAACAGCTTCAGAATTCAGACCTCCCTACCCCTCTTTGTGATTTGGGCATTCAATCACCATAATATGTTTGTCAGATATTTAAGATGGTTTGAACTTGTTTTGAGCAAAGTGGATATTGGAATGGGATTGTCAAAAGTAGGTGAAACTGGTTGTGTATTTCTCTCTAGTTGCTCAAGTATATTTTCGTTGTTACTCATACATATTCTTTGTGCTTAATGTTTTGCTCTTAGGCAATTGCCCTTGTGTTCTTTATATTCCTACGATTTTAACCACTAAGAAATCATTGACAGGTTGATTCTACCAATAACTTCCCCCTGGAGTGTGTTATAAGGAGAGTATTTAGAAATTCACGGGGAGATGAGTGCATGCTACTCTGCCCAGTTGATACGTAAGTGACAGTTGAACACTGTGGATGCTGTTGTCTGATTTGCTTCTTTCTTATGAAGTAAAGTTAATTATCGAACTGTTTGCAGGCCTGTTCAAATTTTGAAGAGTGTCAATGTTGAAGGGTGGTCTGCTGTAAGTTCTGATCATATACTCCCTCCGTATACTTCGAAGCGGCCACTTTCTTTTCGGCACAATTTTTAAGAAATGACTTAATGGTGGTGCCCACCTCTTTTAATGAATGTAGATTAAGACTAATTGTATAGGTTTGAATTTCCTATCAAAATTCAAATTTTAAATTTTAATATTTAATTTCTACCACAATAAATATTCAAAACAATATTAAGTTTCATGAACAATTAAATAATGCAATATGCAAAATGATGAAAGGAAGGCATAATAAAAAGCAAAAATAAATAATTAAAAAAAAAACGTCACATCTGAGGTGGAGAAGGAGAAGATGAAGTATGGTTAGTGGATTAGGGTTGGGTTAGATGGGGATAATATTTTTTTTAATTGGGCTAATTTAATAATGTTGGGCCTAAAAAGAAAAGTGGCCACTTCGGAGTGAACGTCCCAAAATGGACACGTGGCCACTTCGAAGAATACGGAGGGAGTAGCTCACTGACAATGCCTTTTTTTTTTTTTTTCCTTTTTTTTTAAAGTTCTTGGGTGCTCATTGTAATATATATTTTGACCTATCTGTATTGATACATGTGAGTGGGGCAATTTCCTATATGTACCAATTTACTTGTTTAGAGCTAATGCATAAGGTTTTCTTGTAACATGGGCTGGGTTGCAAAATAAGATAACATACACACACACGTGCATACATTGATTCTTGAACGTAAGCTATGCATGCTCTCAACATCTTCATCTTCAGCTGCTTAATCAATAATCATGCATAAACTTGTTTGCTGTTTCATGATGCTATTGATGACATTGGAAAAGATCACTTCAAGGAATTATGTCATGACACTTTTCCCAACATGTTTTAAAAGCTTGAAAACACGAGTATGGGGTGATTGTAGAGACAGATGAATATCTTCAAACTTCGAACCAGGGCAGCTTTTGGTGTTCATACTTGTAAGCAAACATATTAGTTCAAATGCTGGCTCCTGCCTCTGGAACACTTCACGAGTTCATTACTTATCACTTGAACTGGGCATTAGAGTTGATGAGATATCTATTCACTGGGAGTTAAGATTGTAACATAGACTGAAAAAGTCAAAGACCAGAGTGTCTCACCAGACAGAGGTTGACAACTATGAACTATTAGCACTTCTTTATTGTTAGTTTCTGATGGGCTGCTTGGGATATTGAAGATGCAGAGACAAGCTAGAGTGATACTTGCAAAGTGTCCTTGTTCATAAAAAAAAGTGAAATGTGTTCATTTGTAGTATCAATAGAAGATTGTTCTCTGATCTTTACATAAAATGCTCTCCTTCCTCTTGTTTTGTTTCTCTTTCATTAAAATCTTTCAAGCTCCTCTGCTTTATAGGTTAGTGATGAAGAAGTGGAGGCTATCCTCCCCACTGCAGCTTATGCCCTTGCCAAAATACACATGCACCTTGTACACAGTGGGTATGATATACCTAAGTCCTTTTTTATAAAATTTTTTATTAGTATAAATAGAACGTTTTCTCTTCATTAGATACTATGGATTGTTCTTGACGAAAAAAAAAGAAAAAATTTGGGTAGTGACTAACTATTTTATATGGTGATATATGTATGGAACTTGCTCTTTGGCTGCATCAGATTCTGTTATACAGCACGAGGTGGTTTTTGCTACACAGAAGAGGACATATTTGAATTTCACATAGGTACATCTCTTTCTATGAATTAATTGATTCTTTGTTCATTTTAGATAACCACAAAATGTTGATTTTTCCAGTTAATTTTTATTTCTTTTGATCTGAAATTTGGTTTCAGAATGAATTTAGAAGAATATAAGAATAATCAGTATTTTGTAATAGATGGTTTAGTTCTCACCATGTCTGAATGAAGAGTTTACTTATTAGTCCATCCATGGTTACACTTGGAAATAGATTAACAACTTGACATGGTTAAAATTGACCTACCAACCTCCAATGACATGAAGGTGTCTTTGTTAGGAGTTATTAAACTCAGATTATTACTCCCTCCGTTCACTCCCATTTGACACCTTTCTTTTGGGCACAATTTTTAAGAAATAAGAGATTAAAGGAGTAAGTAATGTAATGACCCTTGATTAATAGAGAATATAGGAGTAAGTAGGGGTAAATGGGTTGATTTGATAGTAATAAATGACCCAAAATAGAAAGGGGTCAAATGAAAAAAAACACCCCAATATGGAAAGGGTGTCAAATGAAAAAAAACAGAGGGAGTATTATTTTGTTTAAGTTCTTTCAAGTTTCTATGACTTTTCATTTCCTGAAGTTCTTTATGATATGATCTTGACCAGTGGCATAATTACTTATTGATTGGGTGTGGTCCCACATCCTTCTTTTTTTGGGTTAATAATGTCTGACATCAGTAACTTGCCATTAGACAAGCATGGTTTTCCACAAAAATCAATGCAAAGGTGCTTGCACTAAAGATTTAAAGTGGGTTCTGCTATTTTCTTTTCCATCATACGGACTTTTTGGCTGCTTCTCATCTTTAACTATATAAATATTTTCCCTGCTATGACCACCGATTTGAAAGCTCTTATGATCATCACCCAGTTGGCTGATGACGTTGTAACTTGTTTTTTGTAACTTGTTTCTGTACAGACAATGGTGAAGACGTGGACGGTTTACCAACTGAAGGCGTTGAAATTGCATGCTTCCATCTGGTACGACAATGATTTTGCTACAACTAACGAGAGATAACATAACCTTGTTTATAGATAATAAGTAAGGTAATCGTGGATGAGAGAATCTGTTGCACTCCATCATATGGAGACTACATGATGTTGTGTAAATCTTTACATAGGCTATCTTTGGTTTTATCGTGCCTAAGAAGATCATTCCTAAATCTCTCCTTAAGCTGAGCCAAACTTGCATCATATTTTTCCATCCCTCTGGTAACACGTTTCTTTTTATACATCAGATCTTATTGTTTCAGTAAATATTTTTCTTTTTTCTATGAGAAACAATTAAAACAAAAGAGAAACTAAGAATGTTAAAAAGTTGAAGTAGCTAAGACAATCTCAACAAATCAATGCCCTAGGTGATCTATAAATATGGCTTAAGATGCTCAACTATACTAATGTCCATGCAAATGCTTCTTCTGATCTTGTATATCTTCATGTAGGATGGTTCACACTACATGATTTATACACCTTCGGATCCTCTTTTGTTTGTCGCAGTGAAGGTGAAGTATTTCTAATTTCTAGGTGTTGATCATGGGCGAATACTCCCTGATTTTTGTACTCACATATGTTTGATATAAGATATGTTGACATCCACTTAAACGGACTTTCTCTGTCTCTCTATTGTTGCAGGATAAAAATGGTGTATTACAAATAGCTGATGATGTAAGCAATTTAATTTTTTGCTTTTTTATTGTTTTAGCTTTGGGGTCAATGTATCGTAAAACCTACATCATGCCGAAAGAAATTAACAACTATTTGTTCCCACCTATTTTGAATGCACTGTTGATGCTGTTCTAAATATATGCTTGAGTTGCAGGTAGTCGACCTTTGCATGTAATGAAATGCTCTCTTTTGGACATTTTTTCTTCTTATTTGCTTTGCTTAAACAGGAACTCTTGGATGACCCTGCTATTATTAGTGCCATAGACGAGGAGACTGAATTCAATGCTTTAGTGGTATGTAAGAAAATCTCACTTATCGAATTGTGTTATGAACTTTATTATCCATCCATTTTTTCATATTTGCAGGAAGAAGAAGCTGCTCTTCTCGATTCATTGCTTGGGAAAAGGTGATTTAGTTAGTAGTCAGAGTACCAACGAAAGCAGTCTATTCCCCTTGAAGAAAATGAAAAAGAAAAAAGAAAAAGAAAAAGAAAAGAAAGCAATTTACGAATGTGTCTCTGTAATCATCTTAGTGGGTAGCTTGTAAAACTTGACATTGTATATAATAGTATGATTAAATTAATTTTTCTCCAGCTGAATATCTTCATAGATGTAATTTTATATTTCAGCATTTAGTATCTCGTTTTCCTTTTCGAGCTATTCTGTTAAAAGATGGATTAGAAAATGGAAAAAATTAAAGTCTTGTTATCTTAATTAAATTGATTTATCAGTTTAAATTATATACTCACCATCATCTACATATCTTCGATATTTACGGTTTTTATGTCAAATTACAAATGACTTGTGTATGATCTTTTATTGTATTATGTTTTTAAGATTTTTCAATATGTTTTTATCTATGATGCACTATTTTTAAAGGTTTTTTTTTTTTTGGGTGCATAGAGATATTAAATACTTTTTCCGTTCTATAAGTGTGCTCTATTGTTTGAACATGACTTTTAATAAAAGGTGGTTGATGTTGCTTATATCATCTTGTAAAGAAGACACTGGTTTTCTTCGTATTATAAGTAAATAATATACTCCTACTTCTCATTAGTGACAATGTGAACAGGTTATCAGGCGTAAATGGATCGTTATCCGAACAATTCAAGCTGATGGACACGGGGATGCAACATATATTCTCGAGATCAAGTTTATCTGAAACTAAAACTAAAATTTCTTAAAAATCAAAACTGAAACCAAATCAAATACCAAAAAAACTGAACCGAATTTATATTTCGGTTTGGTCTAGTTCGATTTTTCGGTTATTACCAAGTATTGATTACCATATTTATGAGATATTGACTCGGAAACTTGAGCATGGGGATCTTGATACATCACTGACATTGAAAAACTGTTTGTTTCTAAACCTTTTTTCTTTTTTCTTTTTTTGAAAAGGGTGAACATGATCATCTTTCATTTTATTTCTTCTCTCTTTCGGAAAGTAAATAATTACAGAACAAGTCCACGAGGATCAAGTTAAAAGATTACACCTCAAATTTTGATAGGTAGAATACCGTGAGAAAATTGAACAAGCACGCAAAATAGAATCGAAATCCATAAACCACTAGCAAGAAATAAATAAATAAATAATAAAAAAAAAAAGATTCAACACATTCAATTGCTAAATCTCTATCTTCGAAGGACTTGCTCCTCTGAATACACACACACCCACCCTAATATTCTAACATCTAACATTACACATAACATTTACTAATTAAAATGATACATCTTGTTAGATAGAAAATTACATACAAACAAATACAAGTATATATATAAATAAAAATAAACCGTAACAACAAATGCTATCTGGGGCCAGAAACTTGCTGCGACGACATATAAGAGAAAGAATTGTACGAAGCAGTAGAAGAAGTATTCGAGGTAGGAGGCTGCCTATACAACAAATAATCATCCTGGTTCGTGTTATCACCCAAAGTAGACGCCTCCTCGAATCTCCGCCCGTAAAATCGGAAAAAATTCAACGACTCCATCCGCGGCTCGCCTAGAGGCACCGCGCCCTCCAACATACCAACCACATTCGACATCGAGGGCCTCAAGTTCGGCTCCTCGTGCACGCAGCAAAGCGCCACGCGGACCATCTTCTTGACTTCGTCCCTCCTGACCTGTCCGGTCAACCTCGGATCCACCAACTCCATATACCTCTGTTCCTCATGCATTTCCAGTGCAAACAAGGGGAAGTAGATTCGTCGCTGCCCTGCACTGCAATTGCCCGAGGAAGGCGACGACACCGCGCCTCCGTCGCTACTGCTTCGTGTTTGGGGCGACGAGTTCTTCTTCCCCCTTATGATCTCGAGGAGAACCATCCCGTAACTATACACATCGGTCTTGTCGGAAATGGCCGAGCTCGTTAGCCACTCCGGGGCGAGGTAGCCCCGCGTGCCTCTCAGGGTCGTGAAGAGGGCCGATTGCTCCGGGCCGAGCAGCTTGGAGAGGCCGAAATCGGAGATTTTGACCTGCGACTTGTCGTGGAGGAGTATGTTCTCCGGCTTGACGTCGCAGTGGATGATCTTGTGCTCGCACCCGGAGTGCAAGTAGGCGAGGCCTTTCGCGGCCCCGAGCGCGATCTCGCACCTCTCCTTCCAGTCCAGGACCGGTTCCCCGTGGAACAGGGTTCGGTCCAACGAGCCGCGCTTCATGTACTCGTAGACCAGAAGCTTCTGTGCGCCGTGCGCACAGAAGCCTCTGAGGCGTACGAGATTGACGTGATGGATATTTCCGATCACGGCAATCTCGGACAGGAACTCCCGCTTCCCCTGCGACCCTAAGCAGGTGATCTTCTTCACCGCCACCTCACTTCCGTCGCGAAGGGTGCCTTTGTACACCGTCCCGAATCCACCGGAACCGATTTGAGTTTGGAAACTTTGCGTGGCTTCTTCGAGTTCTTCGTACCCGATCCTCACTGGAAGACCCGGGATCGAGACGAAATCGAGGTCTTCGTCTTCGTTATCGAGCTTCGATCCCGCGATTTTCTTCGAGAACCTTCGTCTCCGCCGCCGCCGCTGCCGTAAACAAACAACAGCAACAATGGTGATGATGAGAACCCCTGTGAACGGCAACAGAATTAGCGCTATAACCGGGAAATCCGATTTCGTGTCCACGTCACTATTTCCGGTTCCGACAGCTACCATTTTGATGTACCCGACCCGGTTTCTCGAACCGGATGTCATCGAGCCGATATAGTTTCGGATCATGTAACATGAACCGGAGCTCTGGGAGTAGAAAACGCCCAAACAAGAGCAGTTTTTCGTGCAGAGATTCTGACAGAACGAAACGTCGACGTCGTGAGCAACGGGATCGGTGAAATCGTTTGAGAAGTAATCCAAATCGTTCCTCAGACCGAAATACTTGAAGCCTCTACCTTCTGATGACGTGGCGTTGTTGCAGGAATCTTCTAGAACCAGAGAGGGATCCGTCGGAACACAATCGCCGTTGACGCTTTTGGGATCGTCGTGAAATCCCGGCGCGCACCAGCACGAGCCTCCGTTACTGCAAACTCCGAGCCTCCCACAAATCATCGGAATTTCGCACTTATCATCTGGGCCTTTGAATTCTTGCTTGCTCGTTCTCTCGGCTGAATTGAAGCTCATCACATTCAATAATCCGCTGTAATCGATTCTAGCGAAGACAAAATTCGAAGAATTGGCTGTAACACCGTCAAAGACTCGTTTTATCACGACCTCTCCTCCGTTTCCGCCCATCAGAAAAACCCCAGAAACGTTGACCGTCAAGAACTCGACCGGAGAAGACGTGTCTCTGAAAGCTTTCCCATCCATGGAGAGCTTCCAGTAAACCATCCCGTTCCACTGCAAAGTCGCGTCACCGCCGCCGATCACGAACTTGTAGCCGCCTTCGGAAAGCTCTCCGCCGCCGCTCGAGGCGGCGATTAATGATTTCCCGATGCGGAGCTTCTGTCCGGCGACGAGCGAATCCGTCGGGAAATCAAACGACTGCCACAATATATTCTTGGTGGAGTCGAGGAGGACTAAGTTTCCCGATTCGAGAAGCTTCATGGAAGAAACCGGGGAGCGGTTTCGAGGGGTTGACCAGAGGAGTTGAGCGGTATCATTGTAGAGAGAGAGGCCCTCCGCCGTCAACCGGAGCTGCGACGACTGTGAGATGGGGTGGTTGCGGTTGGCGGTCCAAATAATGGTGTGGGAGGGAACGTGGATGACGACGAAGTAGAAGGATCTAGATTCGGGCTTGGAGTTCGTTATTCGGGCCTGAAAGGAGCCGTTGTCGGAAGCCAAGAAGGCGCCTGAGTTGTCTATGAATTGGAGGTATGAGGCGGTGAAGTTGACGTTTATGGATGGCTGGGAGATGGGGCCGGCGAGGGCGGAGATGATGAAGAAGGAGAATGTGAACAGCAGTGCTCTGCCGGAATAGGATCCCATGCGGTCGCGGCGGCGGAGGGGGGGTTGGGTTGGAATTTGTGGTGGCGGTGGATCGTTGTTGAAATTAGGATCATTATTCGATCGTTGAATTTGTGGGAGTTGATCTTTTCCTGATAAGGGAAGGGAAGGAGTAATGGTGATGGAGACCTATGTTATTTTGTCCGCGTTGACTCCATATGTATGCACATAGGAGTATTTATCATCTATATATATATATACTCCCTCTATATATGTATATATATAAAGTTTGGTTCATATATTAATAAATCCTGATGTGTTAAATAAGAATGAATTTGAATGAATTTGGACCATTGATCTTAATCAAATCTATGACTGTCATTGATTTAAACATGGTTTCAAGGTACAATAAGCATAATTTCATTTAAGCATGAATTGGTAGATTTAAAAGCACAATTATATTATAAGCATAATTTTATGCACATTTAAGCATAATTTTGTATACCTTTAGCATTTTTAACATTTTAACACGTCATGATTTATTAACACACGAACCTATATATATATATATATATATATATATATATACTACTCCGTCTCATTTTAGAAGTTTTAAAAATATTCGACACAAGAATTAAGACATCTTTTGTTTAGAAAATAAGTGATAGGTCAATGGGTCGCCATTATTAGATGTGTGATTAACACGAATTTAATTTTTCAGAATAATTAAATTATAAAAAAAACACAATTATTGGAAAATGAGACCTAATTGGAATCCTCATCGTAGAGTGGTTTGAGCTAAATATTTTCATGTTAAGTAATAAGACCTAAATTATGATATTCCAAAGTGATAATTGAAACCTATGAAGTGGGATGAAAAAATTACTATAGTATATGTATGTATATATATGTGATAATAGGTTTTAAAATAAATTTTTAAAGTATTTTTTCTTTTACGGGATATTACGACCCTAAAAGAAAAAATTATTTAAAAATTCATTTTAAAAACTATCATCAAGAAACGTGAAAAAATATGTCATAATTGGAAAAAAAAATGACTCAACTTGAAAGGGACGGAGTTAGTATGTATTTGTGTGTGTGGGTGTGAGTCTGAGATGTCTATGTCTACATACTTTGAACGACTTTTGTGTGGGGGGAGGGAGGGGGTTGGGCGTTGGGAGGTATGGTGGCCACGGCCATGAAAAGGCAGTGTGATGGGGGCCGGCCGCCGCGCATTGGATTTTAAATTCATTTTTTTTATATCTACCTTATTGTAAATAGATTCGTTACTCTGTACGTCTTGATTTTGTGTTGGTGGGCAATAGATGTCAGTTATTTAGTATGGTTGCCATGAAATGTACGTATTGTTTTGCATTTTGTTACTCCAACTATGCTGCTAAAATGATTAATTTGATACTTATAGCCTTATAGGATTCCACATGTCAAATCTATTTACAAGTTTTACTTTTTCCATATACTGTGGAGTAGTATTTTGTTGGAGCAATTGGATTCTTGTGCAGAATGTTCTTGAATGTGATTGTGATATTTATAGCGTGTTACAATTTTAATTCAAAACTTTATGCAAATTTTTAGCAAGTTTCTGTCTCAATTTCGGTAAATCAACTCTGCCCACATTCATTTTCTTTTTACCACTTTAATTGTTATTTTTTTTCTTAAATTTCAATATATATTAGGGGTGGATTTGTACGGTATATACCGATTATATTTATTTATTATTATTTTTTTCTTTCGCTATGCATCTCAATTGAATAATAACGCGATTTTCTATAATCAATGGAAGATATCTGAACACGTTTTTGGCCTACCAAAGATGGAGAAAAGGTTTTACCGCTGTAAACTTCCATGGGCATTATATTTTTATCTTTTTTGAAATTCTTTAGCTGCATAAACGCCAAAGGTTCATGAACTTTTTCTGATGAATCCTCCATCACACAATTATAGGAGTATAAAATAATATACTATAAAAGGTAGAACATTAAAACATATGAAACTCGTTGTGGAATGACAACCCAATGTCTCGAACTAAATCTTAAAACTATCTTCTCAAAAATATAGTTAAATTAATTTTCAGAACTCCATAAAGGAACGCACAATGAAGACGTTGTCATCACGTAGTATAGTAGATCAGGTGAATATAATTTTATTGCCTATAATACCATAAGAAACGGGAGATGAATCTGATAATATTCCATAACATATTTTCGCATATTTTAATAATTGTTTGACGGACACATTAGTGCATTTCAAATTGGAAAAATATGATTTCATCAATCAAATTGATTCAACTTCTTACTATTTATTTAGTTAAACGTAGCCACCTCTATATTGACATGTAGTATTTACTAAAATTTTACTTTGCCCTAAATTAAGTGTATTCCAACTGAATGTAGGGGCGAAATCATATAAAATAAAAAATGATACACATTATGCACAACTCTAATGTACGTTTTGCAAAAATATAATGTATCGCTATTCGTTGGTGATAATACATTCGTAGTACTATTATAATACATGGTTCATTATAATGAAGTCTCAATGTAATTATAATGCATCAGTTAATTTGAACCATAAATCACATAGGAATCAATGGTCTAGATCATTTATTATTCCTTACAGTATCAGTCTTTTTTATAAAATCTCTTCGGTATATATATAGAGAGATGAATGATATGCCGCACCCCCAACCGTGCACCTTCGTGAGAACTCATCACCGTTTGCCCACTTTAATATTACTAGTATCGTTGCCCGTGCGATGCACGGGATATGATTTACGTTAATTACTATTACTATAAGAAAAATAATAAGCAAATATAAAGATGATCGAATTTAACTAATGATAGTAATTTTTTTCACATACAAATTTTTCGATTAAAAATAAAATTATCGATATTAAATGAATGTGTAGATATAGCTATTACTCATTTAATCGTAATTGAATCATTCAAAGATATTTATAAATTAAATTCATTTTTGATAACGAAGCGCAACTCAATTGGTAAGACGTTTTCCCTCCAACCAAGAGGCCGGGGATTCGAGTCATCTCGGGTGCGTGTGTGTGAGTGCTTGTTAGAAAAATATATTTTTCATTTAAATTAATATTCGATGGTAGGTCCAACTTTGGTATACAAAATATTTTTTATTAGTTTTAAAATGTTTATCATAAAAATACTACTATAATAATTTATAATTATTATTTATAAACTAATAATGAGTATTTTTAAAAATTACTATATACCTTAATTTTAAATTTATTAACTTTATTTTAATAAATAAAAATAAATGTTAAAAAATAATTAAAAATTATAATTGGATTGGTGAACCCAAGTGATAATTGCTAACTGAAACTAAATCTTGATATATAAACTGAAACTAAAGCGTAAAAATTAAAACTTACAAAAAAAATTATATGACACTCTAATATATTGAAATTGAGACTGAGTATTCCAATTGAATTAATATTATTGTTAGATTATAATATTCAACAATAACAAATTGAAAAGATAACAATTACAAATATCTAATTTATTTACAAATTGACCGTTGGATATAATATACATTTATTGAAGAAAAATACAATAATGCTTAATTTATATTTACTTCGGTAGCACAATCTATTTGATAAATTAATTTATAAACTAACAAACAAATTTACATTATTGTAATTAATCAATGTGTATTAACCATTAGTTAGATCTCATTCACCTTTAAACACTTGTGCAATAAGTATTTGTCCATAAAATTTTTGGATATATGTTTTGGAGGGAAAGTGGCATTCTTGTAAATTTTTGCAACAATTCTTCTTTTAGATATTGTAATAGATTTTGTTCGATTTTTTTTCCCAATTGTTTTATATTCTAGTGCTTTAGAAATAAATATTGAAATCATTAAATTTACAAAATATATAAAAATTAAAACTCGATTTATCTTATTATTCATTTTTTTAAGTTATAGGCAAAAAAAAATAAAAAAATTGGTTTTCAGTTTTTATATTTTATAAATTCAATAATTTTAATATTAATTTCTAAAGTGTTAGAATATAAAATAATTTAAAAAATCAAAAAAAATAACATTAAAGTGAATAAACGGCGATAGTGTCCACAAATATGCTCACGTGGTTGGGGTCTTCTTTATTATATATGAGCATCACTATTACTTATATTTTAATACAACTCAATATTGCTATTACGCAAAATGATAATAATAAATGAAAACTATATGGTCAAAAATCGACAGAAATGACTCGTGATTCTTGTTTTACTCGTCTTCAACAAAGTGCGATATTTGATCCAAAAGTTACAAGTAATTGATTCATAAATTGATGGCCAAGTGAAAGCAATAAAACTAATTTATTTATTTATATGAGGGTCGATGTTCGTTCAAACATGAGGCTGGCAGGTAGCTGTTGTGAGCATTAAAATAGAAACATTTAATTTTGAGTTAAAATTAGTCAATAGAGAAAGAAAATAAATATTTGTTTATTGTTAATTAGAGTAATGAGATATAATAAACATTACTATTAAATTAAAATAGTCAACGAGCCAGCAGTGAATGCTGTAACCCTACCCACCAAAGAGCATTTTAACGTGCGTCATATGAATGACCTTTCGTTTATTGTATTATTGAGATGTTATCATTACTGCAATTTACGTATTTAGGTTGTCTAATTTTTGCATTATTATTACTATTATAACTATTATCAAATATTATTATTAATATTCATAATTAATTTTAGAGATGTATCACTTGATGCCATCCGTCTGTAGCGAGATGACTTCAATTTCTAACCTATTAATTAGATGAGAATCTTCTTCCCAACTCTATTTTCTCATAGCTAGGTTTATCTTATTTCGAATTCATTATCTAGCTATTTATTTATATATAATACTCTCCCTGTCCCACTATATTCGTCTCAAACATTTTTGGCACGATATTTAAAGAGAGTTTATTTAATTTAAAGATAAAGTGTATTGTTTTAGTATATTTTAATGCAGATTTTATTTTTTTCAAAATAGATATTAATGATTGGTATCGAATAAAAGATCATGTCGAGACCTTTAGTTTGATGTAAAAAATCGTAACAGTTGGTGAACAAATAACAATGTCATTATGATAACTTAAAGTTTTACAGTTTGAATTATATTGCAGAATGTAAATGATGAGTGGATAAATTAAATATTTTATTTTTAAGAAATGAGACTAATATATATAGTGGGACAAGTCAAATAGGAAAGCTGAGTAATATATTGGGATGGAAGGAGTAGCATATAAATCGAATCATATATATATATTTTTTTCTTTTTTTTTCTTTTTTTTTAAATCTCGTAAATTTTGCCTTAGTAAACAGTTAATAGGCCCGGACCTGTGCTAAGGCACAAGAGACACATGTCTAGGGCCCAATAATTTTTGGGGGCCCATAAAATATTTACTAATAATACTAATTTAATGAATTTACTTCTATAGCTTTGTCTAGATTAGTTGGTACAACGCAAGTATTTTATACTTGTGGTCATGGGTTCGAGCCCCACGGTGGATATTCTACTTTTTGACATTTTCTTTAATTTATTTTTCAAATTTCACTCTTTCCTTAATGTAGCAAAAGGTAAAACATCTACTATCACTATTTACAAAATCATAATTCATAAACGTGTGCAAACCCTAAACCCTAAACTTTTTGACATTTTCTTTAATTTATTTTTCAAATTTCACTCTTCTATTACAATATCTAAAAGCTCAATTGTTGTAAAATATTATAACATTGTCATTTTCCCTCCAAAAGCTACATATCTATATCCAAAAGATATTATATAAGTATTGACTAACTACCTATGTATAATTCATAAAAATATAGGTCAAAGTAATCTAATATCCTAAAAGTTAATACACAATGAATAAAATAGATACTAATTTTGGTATCTAAATTAGAGCCCAATATCTTATTTGAATTAGAATTCAAATTAGGCATGAGATGGATTATTTTCCCTCTAAATGCAAGCATCATTAATTATTCTCACCAAAATTTCTATATTATTTTGCATAATATAAAATTATCTCTTAATGTGCCGTTATTTTTCTTTGATTTTTTGAATCATAACTATCTCATTTTAAAGTTTTTTTTTTAGGAAATGCATGTTTTTGTCTCCTTAGAGATTATAATTTCAAATTTTGTCCAAATTATAACACTACATAAATTTTGCCCACTTTTTGTGTGATGTTCCAAAAATACCCCTTCTTTCCCAAAACCCTTGTATGCTAAACAAAATCAATCTCCCTCTCTCATTTTTCAGTTCGTTCTCTCTCTCTCTCTATCTTTTTCTCCTCCATTTTCTCTTCTCTCTCTCTAAAAATTTAAGACCACTCTTCTCTCTTTCTCTCTTTTCCGTTGCAGATCTGGCCGGCGAAGAGGTATGGTGTGGCGGTGGAGATGAGGAGGGCGGCAGCCAGAAGCAACCCCCGGGTCTTCACCGCCGGCTCTTTCTCTTTCTCTCTTCTCTCTCTTTCTCTCACCTCTCTTTCCTTCATATTTTTCTGCTCCCTCTCGACTAGCAGTCCTCTAATTCACCAACGAGCTTCAAGGACGGACGACGGCTTTGCGTGGAAGGGAAACGGGCTAGGGTTCCGTCGAAGTCATGCTCCATTAGGCTCAGGCCAGACAACTTCTGTCTCTCTCTCTCTAGTTTTCCAGATCTAGATTTATTTTTTTTCCAAATCTGGATTTTTTTAGTTCTAGGTTTTTTTTCTTTTTTTTTTTTTGCTTTTTTTTTTTGGCCTTCTTCTTCTTCTTCTTCTTCTCTCATATTACTGTAATAAATTCTAGAAATTTTACTTCTTCTTCTTCTTCTTCTTCTTCTTCTCTCATATTACTATAATAAATCCTAGAAATTTTAGGGTTAAATGCTTGAATTTAGGGTTTGATATATTTTATTTTATGAATTTTGGTAAGAATTGATGTGCTTGATGTGTAAATCCATTGTAAGAATTTATTTAATTTCTTATCACATTGTTATGACATGTGATAAGAATGACCGTAATTCTTATCAAACTGTGATACCCAAACTACAATTTTCTTACGCTTTATCTCCGGTAAGAAATAACGTAATTTCTTACATTCAGATTATAGCATGCATTGGAGGATGAAGGTAAGGTGTTTGATGATATTCCCAACCGAAAATTTGCAATTTTAGTAGTAAGAAAATTCAAAACTTTTGGTAAGAAAATTGCAATTTCGTGGTAAGAATTTTTAGTTTAAGGTTTCAAATTATTGATAATTGGTTAGAATCTGACATTTATTTTCTTACTATTTTTTGTCTGATTTTACTGTAATTTTAGGATTTACGAATTGACTGCTTCTTTTTGGTAAGAATCGGTCGAAGATTCTTACTATAATTTTAGTAATTCTTACTATACTTCTAGATTTAAGGTTTGATAGTTTTATTTGTGAATTGTCTACTTCTTTTTGATAAGAATCAACCGAAGATTCTGACTATAATTTTTATAATTCGTTACTATAATTCTAGAATTAGGGTTTGATGTATTTTTTTTACAAATTCACTACTTCTTTTTGTTAAGTATCGACCGGAGATATTGGTTAGAATCTGATGATATTTTGTTAGAATCTCACATTTTCTTATCGTGTTTTGTTTGTTAATTTATGGTAAGAATTTGGCATTTTTCTTACGTTATTTAGGATTTACGAATTGACTGCTTCTTTTTGGTAAGAATCGACCGAAGATATTGGTTGGAATATGATGATATTTTGTTAGAATCTCACATTTCTTATCGGGTTTTGTTTGTTAATTTATGGTAAAATTTGACATTTTTCTTACATTATTTGATATATTTCTTACGTTATTTAGGATTCACGAATTGACTGTTTCTTTTTTGGTAAGAATCGATCTAAGATTCTTACTGTAATTTTAGTAATTCTTACTATAATTCTAGAATTAGGATTTGATAGTTTGTTTATGAATTGACTGCTACTTTGTTTTGTTTGATAAATTGGTAAGAATTTGACATTTTTCTTACGTTATTTTGATAATAAAAGACTGAGTATTTAGAGCTTAAAATTGATGATTATTTTCTATTCTTGGCAAGTTTTGTTGCGGTAGTTGCAAATTCTTCTAGTTTTTCAAGTTATATAAGAATTGCTTCATTTCTTATTGTAGGAATTATTCGGCTGACGACGGCTATGAGACGCGAAAGACGAGAATATATCAAATTTTCTTACTATATCTGTAGTATTTTGATAAGTTTTTGTTGTTTCTTGGTAAGAAAATTAGTTTTCCTTACCAACACATGTAATTTATTATCATTTATGAAACTAATAATAGTGTCTTAATAAATGATTAAGTGGTAAGAAATGTGATGTATTTTATTACCAAGATGTGTAATTTTCTTATCATTCCTGTATAAACAATTAAATACATTTCTTCCTTTTTTTTCAAAAAAATGGAGATTTTGTCAAATTTGTTACCAAAATTATTCGTAAGAAAATCCTAAAATATTATAAGAAATTATAGTAATTCTTACTAATGAAAGATAAAATTTCTTACCAAATGCATTAAAAATTCTTACCAAGTGAATTAACAAAAAAAAACTGAAACAAGAGAAAAAAACGAAAATTGGAAAATAAAAAAAAAATTGATTTTTGGCTCTAGGGGTATTTTTATCCCAATTTTGAAAATGGGACAAAATTAGTGTTGGGCTTATATTTTGGGCATTTTTTGTTCTTTTATCCTCTAAGAGGATATAAGTGTTGTTGCCTCTTCTTTTTTTTTCTAACAAATAGTATGATTCTTGTCCAAAATTCAATTTATTCTTCTAAAAATACGTGTTACGTATTTGTTTTCTTTGATTTTGTTCTATCATCACAATTGTATTTTAGGCAGCTTTAATAGTGTTATATTACGTTTGCAAGATATATACATATACCGAAACAACCCAACTACATACATAATTTTGTTCGAGATTCATACATATTTTTTAAAGAAAATGGTTCTAATATATATTTATTTTATTTTAGTGTAAAACAGTCAAATTTGGATAGCATTCACTGAATCGAAAAAATAGAAATTATTTTATAAATATAAACATGATACTTATTATTAATGGATTGTAAATGTATAAATGAGGTTTTACATTTTTAGAGTATGAGAAAAGATTAGAAAAGCTTATAATTCTAAAATTTCAAACATTTGTTCTCTTACAGAGTGTTAAGATCGAATTTCAAAATATATATTTTTTATTATTCAATATAATATATCTTATTTTATTATTCTAATTTTTCTTATAATCTTGATTGTTGTATGATCCGTACATCGCACGGGAGCAACACTAGTTCCTTAATGTAGCAAAAAGTAAAATATCTACTATCACTCTTTACAAAATCAGAATTCATAAACGTGTGCAAATCTTTCTCCTTTTGCCTTGATGTTGTTGTTGTTGTTTTTTTCCTGAATTTTGTTAATGTTAGGATGATTTAATTTCATTAGGATTTAGTATTGAAATTGAGTTTATGATCTCGCTCTGAATATTAAATTACAGAATTTGAATTTTATTAGGACTGAAATAACATAAAATTTGCAATTTGCTTGCGTATTTTGTTAAGATTGAAAATTTGAAATTGAGGAAAAATTGTAGAATTTGCTTACGTCTAAAACTGCACGGCGTATTTTATTTAGATAGTGTAAGAATTTTTTTTTTCAACTAATTACTATTGTCATATTACATATATTTTTTTCTCGTTTATTGAGGACTCTTTGTTTTTTTCGCCTAGGGCCTCACAAAACACAAGACCGACCCTGACAGTTAATTATATTAGCTTTGCACTCGTGCGATGCACGACAACATATATTTAAAAAAAAATTATATATTGAAAGATACTTATAATGATAGATCATAAATACGTAAATGTAAAATTGCATAGTATTGTCAATTTTGAAATACTTCTTTCTTTATAATGTTAGTAGCACTATATGAAAATATAGAAGATAAATATACAAAAATTATTTAAATATGATAAATTGTAAAATATGCAATGTAGTAGTAATTCGTAAAATAAAATGACATGTTACGTACAAATGGTGGGGGTGAGGACGTGGATTTTCGTTCAATTAATGCTGTAGAAATTGGCGTTGTTGCTCAGGGTGAAAACTCTTCAGATGTTCAACTCCAACCATTTACGACACTTTATAAAATCTCATCATAATACTCAGTAACACCTTCAATCGTTTTACCTCAATTCACCTCTACCTAGCTATGTGCATGGATTCTTCTAAAAGAGAAATGCTCTCCTACCCACCGTGGGCACGCTTAATGTGCCCACGGCTGACATAGCAGTGTCACGTTAATGATTTTTCTTTTTAGGGTTTAGCTTATTTTTGATAGGGTTTAATTTTTTTGATAAGGTTTATTTTTATAAGGTATACTAATTAATTTTTTTCCTTAAATATAATATCGTCACCTCATCCATGGACATATTAAGCATGCTCACGGTGGGTAGGGGAGCATTACTCTCTTCTAAAATTACCATATTGCCGTATCAAATTTACGTAGGGTGAGAATGCGATTCACGTTAGATCCGCGCAAAATTCACCATCTCAAATAATTAATAAAAAGAATTATTGAATACTCGTATCCAATGTGGGAAAATCGTGAATCTAGTGCGTAGGGTACATTAAGTTGCTTTCGGCAAATTTTTTTATATAGGAGGTTTTTTTACAATTTAAATACATTAATGCGATTGGAAATCAAATCTACTGTAAAAAAATCAATAGTTAGAAACATTATACATACATTTTATTTATAGATATTTATTATTTTATATAAAATATATTAAAAATATAAATAAACAAGCGTATCATTGCCGAATCGCACCCTATAAAATTTAAAAATATGTATCCTTGTGTGCGAATCGAATCGTCTTCGCATCTGCTCCCCTATGCATCATAGAACTCTACCCATTTAACATATTTGGTAAAAGTCATCATATTTTCTCTAGTTCACCTGCTTTAATATTACGTACTACATCCGTCCATGATAAACGGATACACTTTTTATTTTCGTTCTATCACAAGAATAGTCACTGTACCTCCTAAGTTGGGACATAGACCCCACATAAAAAAAAAAAATTTTGGACCCACACTTATACATTTTAAGTGAGACTCAAACTACAATTTAATATATAATACATTACTTTAATAGTCATTTCAAAATATTAACTTGAGAATTCATGAAATCAAAAGTAGAATGAAAAGCTATGGACCAAGGCCGACTAAGTGCATGTAACAAGTTTTTTATAATAAGGCCCAAAAGATAATATGGCCCAAAATTATAAATTATAACAGGGCCCAGCCATTTTTATTTTTATTTTTTGATAATCTTCCTTTCTTTCTTTCTCTTTACTAGTATTGTACACCTGCGTCGCTAGGGATTATTTTTTAATTTTTTTTATATGATAACTATATTTATTTAGATATTATATTAAAAGTAGTCAAGATTGAGGAAATTAAAAAAAAAAAATGGAACTTCCTTATATGTATATTATACATTTACATTTCTATTATACAAAACATGTACTCCTCCATTTCGTTCAATAGGCTACATTTCATTTTGACAATTCTGGCACGCTTTTTTCACGCTTCTTGATGATGAGTTTTAAAATGGATTTTTGAAGATTTTTTTCTTTTACGGGATACTCGGACAGTCGGAGTATCCGGTAAAGGAAAAAAATCTTCAAAAATCCATTTTAAAACTCATCATCAAGAAGCGTGGAAAAGCGTGCCAGAATTGCCAAAAGCAAATGTAGCTAATTGAAAGAAATGGAGGGAGTATTAGAATTGATTGATAGTACTAAATAAAGGCTATAAAAGTTTCTCTAAGAAAATTACTCTTGTATATGTACAAATAGATCATAATTGATTCTCATTCAATCATAAATTATTTTTTAAAAAAAATAATTATGCATTTAAAAAGGTTGCCAAACATGTAAAAGAAACAATCGAAAATTTAATGCATATTATAATATACTAAGTGAACGTAAAAGAAGAATAATTGTACATTTGAAAGGTTTTAAACATTGGGCATATACATAAACTTGTGGGTTCTAGACTCCAAATTGTATTTGTTGCTCAAATTACGTTACTACAAATTATAAGTATATTATATACGGAGCATGTTAAAACCAACCACTATGTTTATAGAGTAATCAAATTCAAAAACAATCATCTAGTTTTTTTAGGGGAACCATTATCTACTTATTGAAAGTACATAAAACTGGTAAAGAAAAAATCTTGCTCTAACATATAAAAGAGATCAGACATTAATGTTGACGAAACAAAATATGTACAATACGATAAATTCCCTATGACGCATATTGTTTTTTCCTTCCTACCAGAGCTTCGTCTTCCTTGCTAATGGCATGAATTAATCATCATTTGGTTCTAGATTTATGTATATTATTTTGTTAACCATCCTTCCATCGAATTTTAATCATCTGCAAGTTAACATCGCGTGGCATGTGTATTGACGATCTAAAACAAAATTGAGGTTTCATAAATATACAAATATCTCACGGTTCATTATTTTTTTTTAAAAAAATATCAACCAAAAGAAATTGTAAAATACTCCGTATAAATCAATGATAAGGATCTTATATATTTGATTCTAAATTAATTTAGACATAATACATACCTCAGTTTTCTAAAAGATATATATTTTGTGTCACACTTAACTATATGCTACAAAGGTACAACAAAATCTAAATGAATGCAAAACTATACGCAGTACTGTATAAACAAACTTTTCAAATTCTAGAATTGAGTGTGTATGAGAAAAATGAAAGACCATGAGCTTGTACTCATACTGGCCATAAATGACTAATTTAATGATATCAATAACTTTATAATATGAAAAAACTGTATTGAATAAGAAATTGAACATGTACACTCTTCTAAAACAAAAAATAAATTCTAACATGCACGTCAAAATAGGCGTGCTAAGCACAGGGAAGGTAAACAAACATGCTATGTAGATTTGAAGCTAGAAAACAAGCCATCTTAATTTATTATATTAATATAGATTGGAAATCTAAAGTAACATAAAAATAAGGTTGCTCTTATTGAAGTGACTTTAATAATTTGAAAATGCATTAACTTTTTTTTTTATAGAAATGAATTGGACTTTGACTATGTTGAAAACGGAGTAAATGAATCAAACTCTATTAACTAATTATAATATTAATTATATTAATTAATTGGAAATCTTAAGGTTTTAGGTGGGAAAGTAGGATGAGAAACTATCCTACTTTCTTATATTAATATAGATTCCGATTTCTCTCTCCCTCTTCCTTTATCATTCTGCTTTCGTCCTCCTTCGGTCCTTTTCTCTTCTTCTTTCGTCTTTTTGAGTGATATATTTTGAAAAAAAAAATTAAGAGCTTAATTTCATAATTAGCACATGACCTTAATATTGATTGATACAAACCTGCTAGGGACTAAATGTGAAGTGCGCATGGTCCACGTGGACGGCCGCTGATTGGATCATCATCGGAGTTTCTCCCATGAAGCCCACATCTTTGCTACCTCCGTCGTCGTTCACCACCCCCTTCTTCTCCCCTAGATTTCGTGCATCGATTCTATTCTCTCTGGTTACATATGTGGTTGCTCAACACCCAAACATCGAGCCCATTTCCTCATACTGGTGAAAAAAAAAGTCCTCGAAGTCTAGCTAGGTCAAAAGTCGTCAAAACTTCCTTTTTTAACTCGAAAATAATTAGACTTTTTTTTTTTTTCCTTTTATGAAAAATATGTGATATATACTAAAGTAAAATAGACTTATCCAAGTTTTCCCAACAAAACCATTATATTTATATTAATTTGTTTAGTTAGAACTTAGAAATTGGCAACAATTTTAAATACTACTATTTGGATTGATTAATTTTGCCTAAAATTCTTATGAATGAATTACCACTCAATTATATTCTAAAATTACAACATATATCTGAATATTCAAATATATATATATATATATTATACTTTTTATATAAATAATTATGGAATAGATTTTTTTTACATAAAATATTTTTAAACTATTCCCGACACAATGCGGGTACAACTCTAATTAATAACCGATAATTTTTAAATGAAAACTTATCGAATCAATTTTTGAAAAGGAAATCGAATCAATAGTTACCATAAGAGCAATAATCTATCGTAACCACGTCAACTTATAACCTTCGAAAAAGTCCTAATACTAATCCAATAATATTTATCGTGCAATGTATAGTTCCGGAAAACTAGTAGGAGTACGTAAACTATAAGGATAATTTACGCCGCCTCCAACAAATTTCCTCTATAATACAACTCTTTCATGTTAAGTATTTACCCTCTCCTATAAATATAAAACCATAAATTCCTCCTCCTATCAAATTCCAAACTTTCCTTTCACCAATATATATAGATTGACTCACACACATAAGTATATTACATTTATAGATGTTTTATATGCTGCTAATGTTACTTCTGGGATTCACATCGCCGCAGACGACAAGCGCCGGCAAGAACGAGGGTTCCGTCGACGCTTCGTCCCTAGTGACGTTCGACGACGTTGTTTCGGATAAAGAAGACGAATCAAGTCGGAGTTATTTGGAATTAGGGTTGTGCGTACCGCAAGACAGATTGGAGGATATCGATTTCTCCCCAAACTTGGACGACGATTGGATAAGATTGGACCTTGTATTCGAACAAGATTCCGCAAAAGATTCACCTCAAGAATCTGCCAAGGGTTCATGTGTTGAAGAAATTAAACCTAATTACAGCGGGAGACTCTTGGATTTCGAAAATCGTATCGATTATAGGAACCTCTCTTTGTACGTGGAAGGAGAAGATAAAAGGAAGTTGCTCACCAAGAAACCGAGGACGAAGACGTTCACGAAAATATTGAGAAGAGAGAATGAGATGGTTACACTTCCGGTTATGAAACGAGGAAGGAAGAGAAACTCGGAGTTGTTCAAGTGTATGAAGAGAATGAAGCGTTGCTCCCATTGCGAAGCTGAGGAAACTCCACAATGGAGATTGGGGCCGTTGGGCCCGAACACGTTGTGCAATGCTTGCGGGCTGAGGTACAAAGTGGGCCGACTTCTAGAGAATTATCGGCCCGCTGCCAGCCCGAGTTTCGATATTGCCAAGCATTCCAACTACTATAAAAGGATAATGCGACAGAATTATGTCTGAGGGTGGAGTAGTTGTGAATTTGATTTAGTTTCAGATTAGAGTAGCTAGGGTTTCTTTAAGTTTGTACAGATTTGGTGGTGTTTTGTGAATTTGGTTTAGTGATGACTTGCTAGTATAGTATTTCTCTCTATGCACATATTTGTAAAAAAAAAAATTATATGTTTGATAGTAAGCTTTTCTTGGATTACCCTATGTTCTATAAATTTTTGTATGGTTATAACTTATCAGTCCTATTAGTTAGAGTATAATGAATAAATTAATAGAACAAAAGTTGGTTAATGTTAGTCATAACAAACTACACAATAATAACAAGTCCATCAAAATCAAAAGGTAGCAAACAAAAGCGATTGAAAATATGACCAATTCGATTCAAATTAAAGCAATCATAGAATTCAATCTATTTATCAACGTGCCCAACTAAAATCATAAACTAGAATTAAATGTCTCCATTTAGAATAGCTTTTACCAACTGGTATTTTCCTTCTTCAGTCGTGCTAAAGAATAGATCTCTTTATCAACATTTTCTCTCTTTTTTTTTTTGAAATTTGAGCATCGGCTTCGATTGCTTTACTAAAGATTTCACCAGCTTTAGCAATTTCACTTCCAATAATTGAAGCCCACATTTTTTTTTTCTTTCAATATTTGTCATCATCGTCGAATTGTCAACACTTGCAGTTCTCTCTTTTTCCTTCGAATGAGGATCCCTTGTGGGAGATCGTAGTGGAGAAAATAGGGTATCGTCATTATAAAACAAAAATGGTTTGTTATGCCAAACTGAGTGAGTACAATGGCTCTGCAAAAATGTAGAAGAGATTGGTGTTGATTTTACGGGCACTCAACAAGCCGAACCCTGGGTTTACAGGCAGACAGGAGTCTTACGACCTTCACACAATCACCTCAATCAATCTAGACTAACTTCATTCATCAATTAGGGGTTGGTTTTGGTTTTTCTAACTATGATAGATTACAACTAAGCACAACTATGATAGAAGGATAAGATCCATGATTAAGTTATGGATGGAAGTTGAGCTTAGGAAAAAAATAGAAGGTCGAAGATATCTAAAGATATCTACTTGACAGAAAAGAAATCTTCAAGAGAGAGAGGAACAAAATATGGCTTGGAGGTGTTCTTTCCCTCTTCTTGAGCTCCTTCTGTTATTTACAGTGAATTCTTCAATACTATCCGTTGGAGAGATAGCGTGTTTAATTCTAATCCTCTATATGATGAGCACTAAACCATTTGATACATGTCACGGGTTAGATGGGTTTGACACTCTACAATTAGACGATAAAGCGAATCTCATTCTGTAAGATTTTTCCCAATATATAGGAAGTTCGAGTTATCTATAAAGTATATCATAGAAGAATTCGGTTCCTCTCTTACAAGGCAAGAGAGTGAATGACTCAATTCTAATAATCCAATTTAATATCCGTTGCAAGCTTTAATGCTGTGAACATTTTTATTTTTATTTTCTTTTTTCTTTTTCTCTCTTTTTGTTAAAAAAATTTGTAATGCAGCTCATACACGGCAAATATAGTAGGCTATGAATCCAGGGTAGAGAAGCAGCATGAAAGTAATATTGGAATCTGGAAAACTAGAAAGGGAGGAAATGACTAAGCATTGCTTTCTCATCTATCTAAAACTTTGCTTGCACTCAACAAATTTATACGTATATACTTATATAATACAACATCTTGTCTTATAACTTTTACTATTCTATCTTTACATTGTTTTCTCGTAAGCAAGAGAAATTCAGGCCAGCTTTGATTAAAAGGGCGATGGACGACGAACGAAGGAAAAGAATGAAGAGAACTACGTTGGACCAACTTGAAGAGGTTAGTTATCCAATTTCATCTTCTACATGCAATAAAATATCATTTCTATTGTATATAACAAGATTCATTAGCTAGTTGTAATAAATTAGGTTTTATGATATATTGTACTGATAGATATAATTAAAGTAATGAATTTTAGTGTGACATGAAAAATGTTAGGAAAAACTATTCAAACCTTTGAAAACATCAATATAATATAAGGTATGCAATTTAATGGTGCGGAAAATATTGATTGACTAGGGAAGAGTTTTCCCTATGGTGCTGGAAACTATAGAAAGCGAAGGAGACGAAGAGGCGACTTCTTCCACGTCCGATGAAGATTTTGAGTATAGCGATGATGAATTTTTATATGGTTCCATAAATTGTAAGTAAAAGATTTCTTAATTTAATTTGGTACGTTGATCAATCATATATATATATTCGTACTCTAGATATTTATTTATTTATTTATGTCTATGGTTTACTTTCTCTAATCTTACAATGCAGCTGGAATAGATTTCTGGGAGGATGAGAGCTATATTGACGAGGTATGTATGACTACAATATTAATATTAGTATGCATGAGAATTTTAGTATTTTCTTAAGATATTAAATTTAGGTAAAAATAATAACTAGCTAAATCCCATCTTACATGTAGGGCTGTAAATGAATCATCTTAAAAAAAAAAAAAAAATAATGGCTTATAAAGTTAGGTTTGAGAAGAAAACGAAAACCAAACTGAAACTAAAATATATCTACCTATATTTTACTCTTTTATTTAAAAATAAACTAGCTCGTGTAAATATAAACATATTATATTATACATCAAGTACAAATAGTGATAGTAATTAACATTTTTAGATCCACGCAAAGGGTTTTCATTATTAATAATTTGTGGAAATTTGATCAGGAAATTATTGAAGGAGATGATGTTGATCCAGACGAATTATCTTATGAGGTTAAGGAAACAACAATTATCTTTCTGTCTTTTTTTTATTATTATTATTCATTTCATTTATAGCTAGTTATGACGTTCTTCTAAACCATAAATTAATTATGATCTTGTATAGAAATACGTACATGCATGTACATCCTAATAAATTGTAAATGGAATGAAACAGGAGCTGATTGCCCTTGGAGAGACGGTTGGAGTAGAGAACAGAGGATTATCAGAAGCTGAAATTAATAAATATTTACGTCCACTTGCATGCAACTCTACCTCCGATTTACTCATTGACAGGTATATGTCCCTGATATATGCGTTAAATTTTATTAAAAAATTGCTAAATTTGATTATAAAGTCGTTGAAAGTAGAAAAAATGTAAAAGTGTTTAGATAAAGTTGTTGCGAGAAGTGATAAAGTTGTGGGTTTTATAGGGTAATTTGGTAAATAAAGTGTAAAGTAAGCTTTTTGAATCAAAAGTATGTAAGAAAATGATTTTCCTATTGAGAAATACTACTTTATCAGGAACCGAGTGAGTATTAAGCATTTTTACTGCAAGGGTGAAATAAGAAAACGATGAATTTTTTTATCAACAGTGCAGGTCTATTTCTTTTATACTACTACCTTCATCCCATTACATTAGTCACATTTACCTTTTTGCACGTATTTCCACCGAAACCTAGTACGAGTTTTAAAATATAATTTTGACGTATTCATTTTTCACGGGATACTATGATGAAAGTATCCGTGAAAAGAATACGTCAAAAATTATAAACCCGTACTAGCGGTGACATGGATGGACAATGTAATGGGATGGAGTAGTATGTTTTAAATGGAAAATAAAGTTTATTAACTGTACATGCGGAAATGGTTTTTCAGTCATCAAGTCCCTACAAAATTTTTATCATGTTAGAAGAGAAAAAAGTGGATAAAGGCGTGCCCTAAGATATTTTCATCATTACCCTGTAAAAATTTATGTATCTACAGAACAATTAAAATTGGGCGAAAATGGTGAAAAATATATATTTTCCTCACTTGAAAGAGTACCCCCTTTGTAATATTTTTAAAGATTATATCATTATAAATATCGAAGAATATTAATGATAAAGTGGCTGATTTTTTACTAAATTAATTGGATTTGTGAAATAAATAAATACTCCCGTACTATATATATAGGTGCGTGATATGTCAAGTGGAGTACGAAGTGGGGGAGAATCTAGTAAGCCTACATTGTGATCATCTTTACCATAGGGATTGTATTTCCAAATGGCTGCAGATTAACAAGGTAATTGAAACTAACTCCATTTTCTAAACTTCTTTCATTTCAATGGATATATGTGCAACATTATAAATCATTTATCAAACTTGTTCGTGTCGTTATCACTATCTTTTTAGGCTTTCTTTCTTCAATTACAATTTGTTGTATTTTATCCCAACTTTAGAATTATTTTAAGAATAATTGTTGTAGTTTACTTTCGCAGATTTGCCCGATTTGTAACAACGAGGTCCCTACAGAAACTTGCCCAAAAGAAAAAAGCTGTACTTAGTAGAGATGATTAGATGAAGTATATATATATGTACTAAAATTCATATTATGTAGTAATAAAGTAGGTAATTCCAAAGCAATTATTTGCTCTTTCACGTCATACTTTTCTTTTGAAAGAGGAAAATATAATTTACTCGTAATTTCAGGGAGAGTACAAAGTGAAAATAAAATAAAATATGAGAATTGCAAATGGATATTATTTTTAATTATCTAATTAAATTCACAGTTATATAATGAAAATCATAAAAAGATCTTAATTTCTTACCAAATTCAATTTTCATTTTGTGATTGATGATTTTGATATTGACGACCTGGAGGAGGAGGAGGTCGTTGTTGCCGCTAATTATCTGAACCAATGAACAACTGCCAAGTGGCAACACATGGCAAGATGACCAATTTGTTTTCGGGGGTTGTTCCGCCAACCAAGTTGTAGCATTATCTCCATTTTACAATATTTTTATTTTTATTTTATTTATTTTATTTTTTTTGCGGACGACCTTCACAAATTTGTCAATGAACCTAGTCTTAGAGTTGACAAAATGGCGGGTCAGGTCGTGGGCTAGTGGGCTTTTGGTTAAGAAGAGATATTGGTCTGGCCTTACCCGGTTAGGCCCGAATTATCGGGCTTCTAAAAATGAAGCTCAATCCAACCCCCTAAACGGGCCAAGCTGGCATGTTACTTTATGAAATTGTTTGTTTCTCTTCTGGAGAAAAGATCGAATGAGGGGAAAAAGAAAAAAAAAACGCGTGTTCATAAAATACTCTTTTTACATGCCTTTGCACATAAAAATACGAACATGAAAAAAATTCTGCAGATCATGGAAAATAAAAGGTAAATGAAACACAAGTTCAAGAAAATGATGTATGGCCAAATAGAGTCAAAATTGAAAAAAAAAAAAAAAAAAAATCTAAAATCAATTTCATAATCTAAACAAAATTGTAGTAGAAAACTACATGAAATAATCACGTAGAGAAGTTGACAAACGCAAAATACCGACTCATAACTGGGAACGAAAGGATACAAATGTTCTCTTTATTTCATATTTTTTGGGAGATGGATAGTCGACGGGGGCACCGGAATTGGGACGGAGGATCCCAAGTCCTTTTTGGGCCTATACTCCACACAAATTCATTAAACATTTACCTCTAACATCCACTTATTTACATCATAGGAGTATATTTTTTGTTGGGCCTACATAACTCAATTTATTTTACTCACAATTTAAAACTGCACTTTAATGTGAGACGTCTATTACCGCTCACAATACTACTTCCTCCGGCTCAGAAATATTGAGCACTTTCATATTAATATGTGAGGTATAAAATAATAAAAGTTGTCAATATTTCTAAGACAGATGAAGTATCAAATATGGTTTTAATTAAAATCCGTGTCTCACTCCATTGATAATTAGATAATGAATTCGTAAACAAATGGAGTATATGATTTCAATTTCATACAATACCGCCTTAGAAAAACATATACTTCCTCAAGTTCACAATTTCTGAGCCATTTCTTTTCGGCACGGGATTTAAGACGGAGTTATTTAGTATTTTAAGTGTATTGTTTAGGGAGTGAGTATTGTTTATGTATATTCCAATATATATATATATATATATTGAAATAAAATCTGGAAATTAATTTTATTTGTAATTTTTTTTGCTTAATTAATTAAATTAAATACTAGGTTAAAATAATTACTTTTTTTTTTTGGTAAACTCACCAACTGTGCAAAAAACTCTAACATTCACACTACAAATTAAATCTGTACAAGTAAAAAAATAGAAACTGGGCCAAATATACTCAACAAATGAACTTCAAATTAAAAATAAACAAAGGCGGAGATGGAGACGGCGTAAGAGAGCCACCGGAACCATCCTCAGCGCGGCGAGGTGGAGACGGCGTAAACTCCGAGGAGTTCGTGGGGGGATAGGGCTTTCTTCGGGAGAGAAAGCCCTGGTAATGAGGGATTCGCGCCGTCGGGGAGCACGGCGCGCCGCCGCACTGGTCCATCGACCCTAGGCATCTCGCGGCCTGCGATCCCGCCGCGACGCCGATTCGCAGCGACGGGGGGCTGCTAGTTGAAATCCAACCCGAGGAAGGCGAGAAGCTTTCCGATTTGTCAGATGGGGCATCCATGGTGAGAGAGGATGCGAATTGAAGATCGAGAGAAGATCGAAATTAGGGTTTTTTGGGGAGAGCCGATGAACTGTGGTGAGAGAAGAGAGAGTGAGTTGATTTTTTTGTTTATTTATTTTTTTTGTTTTTGATTTATTGGATGTCGAATTAAGTGTGTAGTTGGGGAAATATGTGAAATTCATTTCTGTATTTTTTCATTTCTGAACTTTTTATTTTTTTATTTTTTATTTAAGTAAACATGTTTTTAAAGAGATGTAAGATTAGGGATGTTAATTGTAATAAGGAAAATTAATGGTGCAATTAGTTTGTTAATTATTTCCCAAAATGGAAAGGGGTCAGAAATCTTGAACCTGTCCAAAAAGGAAAGGGAGTCAGTAATCTTGAACTTGAGGAAGTAACTTTTTTTTTTTTTTTTTTTTTTTTAAGAATAGTCCAAAGTGGTAACAAACAAGATAAACCCATAATAATTAAGAAATATGTAAGTGGAAGGCAGTGGGTTTTTTCGCCCACTTCTAGTTTAAAAACATCGGAGTGGACGTAAATTTCAGTCTGTTTAATTTATATTCTGAAACCTCACTCTTTTACGTCTCTTTTTTGTTTTTCTTTTCTTGAGCGGACTACTTTTCAATTTCATAGTCATAAGATTGATTTATTAAAGAAATGGGTGTATGAGAGAGAGAGAGATAATCTAGAGAGAGAGAGAATGGCAGGATTGTTTGATAAGCAGGCGGAGATATATTTGGAAGGTCGGCCGTCGTACCCGGCAGAGTGGTACAAGATGCTGGCAGATCTCACCCCCCACCGCCGTCTCGCCTGGGACGTCGCCACCGGCAACGGCCAGGCTGCTTTTGGTGTAAGATAATTTAGTTTCTTTTTATTCTTTGCTTTAATACTTTGAACTAAAATTTGTTTGGAAACACACGTTCTTTACATGGCGCAACTTGAGAGAAATTTAAGTAAATATATTTGAAAACTTAGAATCGATGATTGAAAACGAGACCTTGTGGGAAACAAACAATCTGAATCTTTTGCGCTTCTGCAGTGACAGAGCAGAGCCTATGAGTTCTTAAATTCTGATGGTCAATTCTTAATGTTTTAATTCATAGTATATGGTAAACTATAGAAATACAATATTCCTTCTCTCTCTCTCTCTCTCTTGAGAAATGCAGGTTATAAGTGTTGAAAATTGAGATTTAACCATGGATAAAAACTGAGAATTGAATTCAGAGAGAAAAAGGCAGAGAAGAAGAACGACAATTTGGGGAAAACGTTTTCTTCATTAAGAACTACATTGTGCTGAAAATCTACTTACAAAATACAAGAGAAATGCTATTTAAACATAGAGCAAAAGGCGTGTTTTCTAACTAGCAACTACTACTACTCTATGAAATCAAAACAACTTTTCCTCTATATCTTCAATACTCCCCCTCAAGATGGGAGCCAAGAAAAGGTGACCATCTTGAAAACGTAGCAGCTTTGGAACAAGTTCAAACAAGAATGACTGAATCTTGATTGTCAAATCCTCTTGATGAACTTCAAATCCACATAATAAACTTATACCAAGCATAGCAAAAAACAAACTGGAATTCCTATCAAACTTTTGCAGAATCACACTGACTTCATCAATCTTCCCAAGACAGTTTTGTATCAACCAAAATGGAACTTCATCACCAAGAATTAATATCCAACAATAGTTATTCAACTCATTACTAGTGCTCCCCTTAGCAAAAACACCATTTTGAACCTCAACAACAAGCAAGAACACTTTCATAAACACAACTAAGGATACAGAGATCCTCTAACCAAAACTAGAACACCAAACTTTCATGCAACAACCACAACATAATTGCAAACTGAAATTCGTCAAAGAGGAACACACTACCAAACAAATTCATAACTGGATAGAGCACATAAGCCACACTCCCCCTCACCATCAAGACAACTATCACAGAACAACTTCCATAGACAACGAAAATTTGACGAACAACAACTGCAGCTTAGGCAGCTTGCTAGAGAGTAGAGAAAACTTGAAAGCAACACCAGAAAATCAAACGAAATATGACTAACTAACCAAGAAATTAACACCAGAAAATCATTCTCCCCCTCACTGTGAAGGGCGACAAATATGATAAACTGAGAGCAAGCATATCTCAAATAGAGATCAAAGACAGACTGAGATCTTAGAAAATTCAGAAACAACTCCGATCGACATAGATCGGAGACCAAGAGATAAAAGACACAGTGAAATTCACAACTCATGATTTCAACTAAGAAAGCTGAGAAAAGACAGAAGCTAAGATCAACATCAATCTTTAGCAAATTGTTAGAAACGCACTATGGCGAAATTTACCGATTTAATCGGTGAAAGACAGAGTAAATGAGATTTTCTCATAACAGAGATAAGAGAGAGGACATCACAATCGCAACTCACGAATTGTGGAAAACAAACTGAGAGAGATAAGCTTAGATTCTCACATGAGATCTAGCCAAAACTCCAATCAATCATAGATTGGGAACTAAAATTTGAACGAGAGAAATCGCAACACACGATTTGAGAATCAAAATTAAATTTGCAACTCGCAAATGTAGACAGAGAGAGACTGGAATCACATCGATCCAGGGAAAGAGAGAATATAACAACCAATCTAAGGTTGGAGCAAACAAGCAAGAGATAATCGGTAAAACCGAAGAGAAACCATAAATCATAGAGAATGAAGAGAAAACCCTAAACCACAGAGGCAACAATATCGCAACACGTGATTACAACCGGAGAAAGAGATGAAAACAAAATTGAAAAGACGGAGAGGAAACCTGATGGAGAAAACAGAGAAAATGCAGCAGCAGCAGCAACAAGCATCTCTGAAGAATTGTTGCAGATCAAAAATCCAACGCCGATTGATGGAGGAGAGATCGAGAAAACCTAAGGAAAGATTGATGAGAAGAACACAGCGGGCAACCTGGGCTCTTGATACCATGTTGAAAATTGAGATTTAACCATGGATAAAAATTGAGAATTGAATTCAGAGAGAAAAAGGCAGAGAATAAGAACGACAATTTGGGGAAAACGTTTTCTTCATTAAGAACTACATTGTGCTGAAAATCTACTTACAAAATACAAGAGAAATGCTATTTAAACATAGAGCAAAAGGCGTGTTTTCTAACTAGCAACTACTACTACTCTATGAAATAAAAACAACTTTTCCTCTATATCTTCAATAATAAGTTCCAAACTTGGTAAGTTGATTTACATATTCAAATCATTCACTCGTCTCTTGTTCATACGTCTGGGAATGAGAAACTTAATTTATAACATGCATGTGGTGTGGGGTTGTTTGGCTGAGCTTATCAGCTTCTTAAAACAGTTTAGAAGTTGTTTGACTGCCCATAAGCTCTTGAAAAGTATATGGCAAAATAAGCACTCCAACAACTTACTCCCTCTGTCCCCTTTAAATTAGCTACGTTTGCTATTTTAATCATTCTCATTTATTAGTTACATTTCCTTTTTTGGTAAAAAATATATGACTATAATTAACTCTCTCTTTAGAATTGATTGTAGCCGCATATTTCCTCATTTCTTAATATTTGTATCCAAACTAAATGTAACTATTTAAATGGGACAGAGGGATTATAAAAAAAATAAAATAAAAAATAAGCTACAGAGAGCTTATATACGCTCTTTAAACATCTTATAAGCACTTGGAGCTAGCTTATAAGCTCTTCAAAATAAACTAAGCCAAACACCTCTCAAAGAAGACTTGATTGAAAATCCTCTGTTTAATTTCAGAAAATGTGATCCTAATATGTACATATCATCTTCACAGGTGGCCGCGCATTATGAGCAAGTGATAGCAACAGACATAAGCTCAGCTCAGCTCAAATTCGCAAAGCAACGTCCCAACATCCGCTACCGTCCACACACCACTATCTCTCTCCGACGACGAGCTAGTGAACTCGATCGGAGGCGAAGGCTCAGTCGACTTGATCACCGTTGCTCAGGCCATCCACTGGTTCGACCTTCCAAGATTTTACGCTGTCGCGACGCGCCTCCTCAGGAAGCCGGGGGGCATCCTCGCAGTTTGGGGGTACAAAGACTTACTAGTTAGCCCAGAATTCGATGCAGCAGCAAAAGCTTGGTATGAAACAACGCTTCCATTTTGGAACTCGAAGATCGAGCCGTTGTTTAAGGGATACGAATCCTTACCGTTCCCTTTCGAAGGGGTGGGGCTGGGGTCGGAGGGGAAGCCTCTTGCTGTTGAGATCCCGAAGGAGCTCTTGTTTGAGGGGTACTTAAGAATGGTGCAGTCGTGGTCTGCCATCACGACTGCTAAGGAAGGAGGTGTGGATTTATTACCGGAAAGCGTTGTAAAGGAGTTGGAGAATGCTTGGGGTGGTTCCGATGTTGTAAGGTCTGCTGTATTTAAGGGCTTCATGATGGTTGGAAAAGTGAAGCTTTGAAGCTGTTGATCACTCAAAATAACAAAACCTACATCTACGTATAATATATATATCTCTCTTTATTTTGAAAAACCCTACACGATTTTCTGCTTCTTAGTCCAACTATTTGTTTTTAATTTAACTTTTATTTTTTAGATATGATGTTTGGGAATAGTAGAAGATTTTTTTAGAAAAACTTTACACTTAAGATTGGTAAAATGAATCAAATTTTAATACAATGGAATAGATGGGCTCAAATTGACGTAAAACTATTAAAAAAAATAGAATCGTATTAAAACAACTTGATTAAAATAATGATGTAAGTTATATAAAATAAGTGGTACCCAAAACGCAAAAAGCCAACAAAAGACGAGTTGGTAACGTTGTAGGTGGACGAATTTAAATGGATTTTTTTTATTAATTTTATATATTTAATTTAGAACATTATGAAATTCTAATTAAATAATTTATTGATAAGGATATTAAAGATAAAGTTTTTCTATTTTTTTGAAACAATTAAGTACAATTTTTTATTAATAAATGTCAATATTTGATAGTCAATTGAATTATGATGTATCAACCTAAAAGCTTATCATCAAGTTGAAAGGTTCATCAAGAATGTCTATTCTGACAAACTTGTCCGAGGCCGTGCGGCCCAAAGTGTCAATCTTTATACAGAAAAGTGTCAATCTATATGAATAAAAGTGTCAATCTTTAACATAATTATTTTACGAATAAAATGACAATTTTAAAAGTGTCAATCTTTATACAGAAAAGTATCAATCTATATGAATAAAGTGTCATTATTTTAGCCCGGCCGCACGGTGCCTCCGGCTGACCCAAGTGTGTCCCTTCTTTCTATACCAATAAATAGATATTTGCATGCCACTTTAAAATCACCAAAAGTCATAATCTACGGCTCAAGAATTACAGTAAGAATTTCTTACGAATTCTCTCTAATATTAAAACGTTTTCCGTGAAAGCATATGTGTTCTTCGTGGAAAACATCCAAGTCATGCAAACTAAGCACAATTAGAGAGTTTGTTAGAATTCAAAACATATTAATGTTCTTTAAAAAAAAAAAGTGTTAAAACGAGAGATTATACGCATGATCATTGTTAGTATTATAAATTTATATATAGACAATCTCTATGAATACATAAATGAGGAGTTTGTTGAATTTAGACCTATTACTCTGTATCAAAATCGGAAAAAAGCTGAAGCCATGTTCAGCTTCCATCTGTACTCAGCTTCATCAATATTCTTATGATAATTACGGTACGCCTGTATCAACTATCCTAAGAGGGCGTTTGGCTAAGTTTAGTCGAAAGAGCTTATAAGCACCAAAAGTTTATAAGACGTTTGAAGAGCTTATAAGATGTAAAAATAAGATGGGGTTGGGGCGAACGAGCTTATTTTTACGAAACTTATAAGCTCTCATAGCTTATTTTTAGAGCTTATAAGTTGTTTTAACGAGCTTAGAAGCTTAGCCAAACAACCCCTAAATTGAATTTCATAACTTTAGCTTCTCTGTTGGATATATCCCTTTCCCTACACTTCTACTCTGTCGCTCCCCGGACATGGGCTTGTGCTTCAAACTTGATGATCGAGGATTCTGCAGACGTTCTTGACCACTGTTCGCGTTGCTTTTTCTGCAGTTAAAACATCTTTTAATCCAAGGGAAAAAATACTCACTGACCAAATATCACAAGAGTCATTACCTGATGTGTAGCAAGAGAAGTATGACACCAGCAATGGCTGTGCCTTTCACAACTGTTTTCAGCAAAGGCCTTCCCTTGTGCTTCACCGAAGGCAGCTGAGAATCGCTTTCTTCCTTCGTCGAGTGCAAAGTGTTTTCTCCTTTGTCCTGAGTAGGAAAAACAATCAAATATTAGAGGCAACGTAAATATTGTTTATTACATAAGAAACAGTTTCTTGTAAACAACCTCTGCACTGAATCTTTCAGTATCTTCATCTAGTTTACTCTCGTTTGATAACACTAAACACTCCGATCTCCCATCATCATCCGCATCTTCATCCGAACCACGGATCGTATCCTTGTCGCTCTCTTTATCATCATCTTCACAAGAAAGAGAAATTTCACCTTCTTCCTGAGAAGGAAGACGAAACTTCAAAGAACTCGGAACTCTTGGTGCCATCTTGAATCGAGTTTCTTGTGAATCGAATGGTTGGGTGCGAAATGAGTCCTCTTTTGCATCTTTATGGAGCTTTCTAGACTCAAGTTCTGTTGATGCAGATGAGCGAGCATTCGTACTCGAAGAATCATAATCATCAAACTGGTTATCAAACTCCAAGTTCAGTAATCGACCCAACACCGAGCTCATACTAGTGGTGGAAGAAACCTCCATATCTTCATCGTCAGAATATACTCTTTGTGAACCGTTGTGGAAACTCTTCTCACCCTTCGCAGCTCCTTGGGGATCAACGTTTAGAAAGAAATCAAACATATTATTTTCCCCATCAAGAACAACAGAGTTACTGCTATCAGTTGCATGAACCATTAAGTCTGAAAAGGCCAAATAATTGGCAATGTAATTATTTTCTCCGACGTCGGTGCATGAAGAATCTCCCATGAACGGATCACCATTCTCGTGGGTAAAATTTTGTCTCTCTACACTGTTTTTTTCTGTAATACGATGATACGAGTTTTTCTTAGAAAGGCTGCAAGTACAAGAAGCATCTTTATTGAAATCAGAAGCTGTGCATTGGCAATTGACATCCGATTCCACAAAATCTCGTCCCCTATATTTTCCAGATATAGAATATTTCTCAGGTGCATCTTCTAGGTCAGAATTCACTTCATCAGCTGGAGACGAAACGGAGTTTTCACCCATGTATCTGCTTTCTGCTTCATCGAACTCATCTGAGCTACTAGAACCATCATCTCCGATGCCTGGTGCATATAAATTGCGCTGTTTTAAAACAAGAAAGCATCAATGAGCAACTTTATCACAAAATGTGTCTGTAACGAGCAAATCTTATTTCTACGTAAAAGAACAAAGTAATCAATCACCTGTTTCGGCTTCACTTTTGAGCCCTTAGAAGAACTATAACTGGATGAACTCGAAAAGGTGCACTGTGATGATTCTAGGCTTCTTCTAATCACCCCTACCATATCTGTAGGCATGGTTACTGAGCATATAACCATGTCAAAGTCCGGAACCTGATTAAAGAAAATAGCAGATATCTATATTAGAGCCCGGCTGAAAGCCTGAAACAATTCCGAACAGATGAAAATGGGGGAATATTTGTTGCTGAAAAGGCAGAAAATAAGCAGGAATTCTGTAGTAATACGAGATATCTTACACTTAGTTGCTTAGACCTTGCTTTCTTTGAGAGAGCTCTTATGCAGATGCATACTTTTCGAATATTTCTCTTCTCAACAACATCAGATGGTGAAAAGAGATCGATGCCATTCAATCCCATTATTTTGCATATCTAAAACAAAACCAGTCAGATGCAGTGATTGGAATCAACATTGGAGTGAGGTATGTCAAATAGCATCTACACATTTAAAACAAAGTGAAAATCAATTCTGTGAAAAGATTATGAAGGCTTACGAAAAATAGAAGCATTAGTATTACCTTTAGAAAGGAATCGACATTGGAGTAAGGTCGGTACCTCCCGCTGCTCTTCTTAGAACCAAAAGGACCGTATTTATGTTTCAAATGCCTGAGCTCCATACATTTGTTCATCAAACATTCCCACACTATTTTAGAAACTTCAAACCTTAAAGGCCGGAAAAATATTATCAGTGAAGTTTCAAAAGATTTCTTAAAAATAATGAAGAATGTAATAACAATTGCAGTAAAATGCTTCTCATTCTGTTTTTTGCTGTAAAATCAAGATACCAGCAATACACGAAGATGTAAGGACACTCCTATGTGCATACATATAAAAAAAAAAAAATTATACACATCAATTTCCACCAGATGTGTTGTTTCACCAATTGATAATGGAGTGAAAATTCTTTTTTCAGCAGCTAAGAACTATTCTATTGCAGTAGAGCACACGAATTCAAGAGCAAATGAAGTATATTGAGGAACAGGAGGAAAAGTAAGTTAGATCTTAAAGAGCAAGCACAATATATACACAATTCCTTGACTAAATTGATCTAGAAATCGATTAATTTTGACAAGAACGGTATATAAGAACATTTTCTTAATCAAAATCGCGTCTTTATTTTGCAATAAATAATCTAGATCCAGACTAATCATTCACCACAACTCAGTTTCAAAGATAGCACTTATTGCCAGCATCCTAATACTTTTGTTAAAACTTTGAATCATTGATTCCATATCTTCTATCACATTAATATCAGCTCTTTCGGCATTCAAATACAGGGGGAAATCGATTAAGGTTAAAAACTAAGTAAATAAATATCAAAAAGCATAGAAAATTCAGAACAATAATCAAGATCCCAGGCAGAGAACAAATAGGATGAAATGGTAAGAAAAACAATTTATTAAAAAAAAAAAAAAAAAAAAAAAAAGAGGTAAATAACCAATCCTCCCAATTTCAAGAATAAGAAATAAGCAAAAACATAAAATAAAATAAAAGAACTAACAGTATTTCTCCATCTTGAAGCAAATCGGAGAGAGGCAAATCCTCATCGAATCTTGTATTGAGAAGCTCTCCCAGCCATATTCTTGTTTGAGTCTGAACCAATGAGAAATCATACACAACTTAATCTTCCCATCAAAATCAACAATTTAGAAAGAAAAAAAAAATCGCAATAAATAAAAGCATGAACGAGAGTTTGATGTGCAGCAGCAAAAGGGACCTGCAAGAAAACTTCATCCAACTCACGGAAGCTCGATTCCGCCGACGACGACGGCTGAGACGGCTCGATCATGTTTCAGATTTCCCGCCTAAAATTACTCATCTGCAACTAGAAAGGGTTTAAAGATGAAACCGGAAAAGGGAGGAGAAAGTGTACTGCTGCAGCTTGGAGAGAGAGAGAAGCAGTGTTTTGAATTTTATTTACGAGGTAGCAACAGTGGACGCGTGGGATGTTAGTTTTATTTCCCTTTAATCGTATTTCTTGAATCAAATTCAAAATTCAAAAATATAATTAAGCATTAATTTTTGTGAAAGATGATATTTTTGCTGTTCCTTTCTTTCATTGAAATCAATATATTTTTCTTCTTGTTGTTGTTGTTTGCGTATAGCTGCTCATGAACGAGACAAGCTGCGGATTATGGGCGATCACTTTTTGTCATTTCTCACTTTTCTCCTTATATTCACCACATATTTTGCTTCTTTTTCTTTGTTTTTTACATTTTCCCAAATTATCGTAATTTAGATACATAATGTCGTATATATAACGGGAATATTTTTGTAATCTTACTATAAGTTTAATTTTCATTTAATTTCGAATTTTATACAAACTTGTATTTAGACATTAATACCCTCTAATTGCTTCTCATTCGCATAATACTTAAAATGATTCTAATTCTAATAATATTAATAATATCATATGCAATAAGATATTGGGACTCGTAATTATGTTTCATCAGAGATCTTGAATTGGTTCCAATTCGATTAAAGATTTTACCGGAATTTTTTTTATATACCTATCTTTATTCACGAGACTGTATTAGTTTATCTCGCTTTCGCTTACACAATTCGAATTTCATATTAAATCCAATCTAAAATATTTTTCATTTTGCACTTATGTTTTTATTACATTATTATCTATAATTGTTTTTATTATATTTAAAATTGTTAAAAATATATTAAAAATGAAATGAAAATTCAAACTACAGACGCTAACTTATACCTTAATAGAAATATAAGCAAATTACAAAGTCTCCAACAATCAGCTCCGAGACGTTGGTGTACTTTTGTTTTTAGACTTGAACCCCAAACCGCAAGCTTAATAATGGAACTACTTGAATTAAATAAATAAAAAAATTGGATCCATTTTATTGCCCTAAACCATAATCAGCAATATTTTGAACAACTTTGGGAGTTTAGAATTAGGAGTTTGAATAATTGTTTGGATTGGATCTCTTAAATTCATAATTCTAGGGATAACAGCATATAATAATTGGAATTATAAAAATAAAATAAAAAAGAATATCAATATTTTGAAATACTTTGGGAGTTCAGAATCTTAGGAGTTTGAATAATTGTTTGGATCTCTTAAATTCATAATTATAGGGATACTAGCATATAATTGGAATTTTTAGAAGAAAAAAAAATATCAATATGGTCTATAGATAATTAAAAAAATATATATATATATATATATCAATATAGATAATTTAAAATAATAATATTTGATATAATTTTTTTCTAGTAAAACTTATTCTAATAAGATTTTATCTTTCAAAAATATTAATGAGCGACATATTGACAAGTGGCTATAGTTGATTGGATGACTTATGAGAGGATGTAGTAGAAACCGAGTCGTACCTTCCGATTTCGTTGTTTTATTTCTTTTCGGTATCTTTTTCTATCTTCTAATTACCTACTCAGAACGAGGTAAAATAAATACGGCCACGGTCTCTCAATTTCCCTTATTTTTCACGGCGGATAGTTTTTTCCCGTCAAGATTATTATAAAAAAAAAATTAAAAAAAATTAAAATTAAAAAAAAAACCTTGGACAATCATCTTCCCATATATTTACTACGGAGTATAATTTATGATAATATTTTCTATTATCTTTGTCCAGTTCATAATGATACATTTTTATTCAAAATTAGTCTACTATAATAATAATAATAACATTATGAATTGGACGGGGGTATAAGTTTTGAGTGATAATACTTTCTTATATGTTATGCATCTAATGTACTTTAAAGAAGATATGACAAAACAAGTATGAATCATGTTATGGAGCAAAATTTTCTATCATATTCTTATCTAATTAATTTTGTTCTATCAAAGTGAACACACCCTTATCGATAAAAATATAGTCTAAAATAGATTGTAAATCGTTAAAGTTTCCAAGAGTTAAAGAGTCGCAATTGACCCAAATTGAGTACAATTATCAAACTCCACGTGCATTAACTCCTTTATTATGGACAACGCGAGTTACAATTTTGATTATTGAAAATTATTGAAACCTTCGAGACATAACGAATTATTCGTGTTCAAACAAATCTTTAATGTCTAAATTTTGATTTAAATATTTGTTTTTAATAAAATAATTTCTTTTTATCACAAAGTGTTTAATTATTTTATTATGGAAAGTGAAGTTATTATTTTAGTTGTCTCAAAAAAAAAATATTATTATTTTAGGACCACTCTATTTTCCCTACGTTTTAGCATTTATACTATTTCCAAGTTGGGACACACTTGGGTCAGCCGGAGGCACCGTGCGGCCGGGCTAAAATAATGACACTTTTATTCATATAGATTGGCACTTTTCTGTATAAAGATTGACACTTTTAAAAATTGTCATTTTATTCGTAAAATAATTATGTTAAAGATTGTCACTTTTATTCATATAAATTGCCACTTTTCTGTATAAAGATTGGCACTTTGGGCCCGGCCGCACGTAGACGTGCCTGGGCTTTTCGGCCCGTCGGGCTAGCCCTAGCCCAGCCCTAAAGTCAACGGGCTGAGCCCTAAACCGCAGGTCAACGGACCCGAACCGAGCCCTAGACCGCGACGAAGGGCCGGGCTAGGTTCGACGTGGGAAGGAACCGCGGCCCGCCGGTTAACCGTAGGGCTGGCCCGCCGGGCCAGCCGTTGAACCGACGGGCTTATTATAGCCGTTGGGGCCCGACGGGCCGCCCAGGACCGACGGGCCGGGACCGGACCGGCGGGCCCAACGGCAGAAAACAGGGGTCAGCTACTGCTGCAGCATGCATGCATGCCCAGTTGCCCACCAACGGCTCCTAGCCGTTTGGTTGTCATCTTCCCCCTCCTCCAACACCTTCTTCATCCATTCCTCCTATAAATTCATGGTATATTCAAAGATCAAACACCCAATTTTAATTCTTAAGCTTTTCATTCTCACTCTCAAGCTCTCACTCTCATTTTAATTATCTCAAGCTCTCAAGCTCTTACTCTCTCAAGCTCTCACTTTCTCAAGCTCTCATTTCTTGAAATCTCTATTGTCACTCTTTCAACTCAATCTCTATTCTCACTCTCACTTTCATAAACACACACACACATTATGTCTTCTTCCAAAGGAAACAAGGGTAAGGGCAAGGTGGTCGGTGGTGACGAAGGAAATAGCCGACAAACTCAAAGGTCAAGAAGGACGGAAATATCGGAGGAAATCTCAAGGCAAGTAGCCGAACGACTACAAGCCGAAGAATATGCAAGACTTCGAGCCCAAGAAGAAGATGATGCGAGGTTTGAGGAAATGGTGAATACGATGGAAACCCAAGGATTCGAATTTCATGGCTCCACCAACGACGACGATGAAGAGCACGACGACAACGAAGACGATCAACCTCCTCCTCCTCCTCCTTCATCAAAACCCAAGAAAGCACCGAAGTCCGACATCTTCAAGAAACACTTTCGACTTGTTGATGCTCCGGAGATCGAAGGCCAACCTCCTCTACCCGATGGTCGAAAGAGATTCCTTGCGTATTGCAACTATTGCACAACTATTTATAAGTGGATCGAAAAGGGAGGCTACGGCACCATGAATAGGCACATGGAGAGCACGCATCCGAGTGAGTGGGGAATCTCTACTTCTCAAACTCAAATTCGAGGTACCACTTCATCTTCGGAGACGGGTACGCCTATTTTATTTAAATTTGATAAAGGTCGATACGAAGATGCATGTGCTAGATATTGTGCTATGGAGAAACAACCTTTTAATTATGCCGATAGAATAACGTATGAAGCATCCTATAAAGAAGGTTTAGGTCCCAATGTTAGTAAAGTTGCTAGAACTCAAATGCTTAAGAGGATTAGGCGTCAATGCATGGAAAAACAAAAAGATTTGATGAAATATTTACAACGTTTGGGTCATAAAGTTTCTATTTGTGCCGATGTTTGGACCGATGCATATAATAGGGCTAGTTATATGGGAATTACATGTCATTGGATTGATGCAAAATGGACTTTGCAAAAACGTTTGATTGCATTTAGGGAGTTTGAAGAGTCTCACACGGCTCAAAATATTGCTTTGATTATTATCACTGTTTTAAATGAATATGGTTTGGTTAATAAGGTTTTTTCGGTTGGTTTTGATAATGCAACGGCGAACACGGCTAGTATTCCTCAACTCATTGAAGCATGTGCACCATCTTTTGATGGAAAATATTTTCATTCTAGATGCATTTGTCATATTTTGAATTTATGTGTCCAAGATGCGCTTGAGATTTTTCAAGAGTCCGTTGTTCCTATTAAAAATGCCGTTAAATATTTGCATAAATCAAAAACATTGGGGAAAAAATGGCAAAAATATTGTCGTTCAAAGAATATTGTTTATACATGTTTCAAAGCCGATGTATCTCATCGTTGGAATTCTACTTATGAGATGCTTAATAGTACGATGGAGTATAAGGGTCATTTATGTGATTTTTTTAGGAAAGAATTTTCCACGGCTCAATTAGTTCTTAATGAGAGTCATTGGGATGCATGTTATGATTTATATGGATTATTGAAGGTTTTTCATATGGCTACTAAACAATTATCGGGTGTTTATTATTGTACTTCCGTTAAAGTGTTGGAACATTGCATGTATATTGCCATGTCTTTTAAGGCTTGTTTTACTAGGCCAAACTTGCAAGGTGTGATTTATTTTATGGTTCAAAAATGGCTAAAGTATTTTAGGGAGATTCCGAAAGTTTTCTTGATTGCTAAATGTTTGGATCCTAAATGGAGATATGAAGGTGTTTGTCAAATGCTACAAATTTATTATGATGCTTTTTTGCAAATGGACTTTAGTAATGTTGTAATTGATGGTGAACAAATATTTTTTGATCTTCCTAATGTGCAAGATATGAAGGATGATCTACATAGGACTTTGATAGAACTTTTTGATGAATATAGGAGAAAGTATGGTAGTAATGAAGATAATACGGAGATTTCTTCTTCTTCTACTATGATGCCTTCATTTGATTTTCCCTTTGCAATGGACTCAATGGATCCTTTAGTTAGACAAATGCAAGGAATGTACCAAAATAGAACCTATAATAATCCAAGGAGCCAAGGTAATAGTGAATTGGATATATTTTTGCAAACTCGTTTTGTTTTTGGTGTTGAAGATAGTGGTCCGTCGATCGACGTGTTGAAATGGTGGTCGAAGAAAGTGGAGTACCCAATACTCTCCATGATGGCGAAGGAGTTATTTGCCGTCCCGGCATCCACCGTATCCGTTGAACAAGCCTTTAGCACCGGAGGTCTTATGCTAGATCAAAGAAGATCAACAATGAAGCCGGCAAACATTGAAGCTACCATGTTGCTCGATGATTGGTGTAGGGCCGACCTTAGAGCTCAAGAACCGGAATGGGATGATCGGAATGAGAGCGAAGATGAAGCCTTCACCGAGACGGATCGATCGGCATCGGCATCGGGTGCGGAATAGGAACCGTTGTGTTGTAATAAGAACTACGTCGACTTTGATTCCTCTATTAAAATGAGGATACGTAGGCAACTCAATTTTTGAAATTAAATTGAGTTCAAGTCCCTTATTATAATTTTTAGTATTTTTCTTGTCAAAGGTAAAAATACTTATTCAATTGTCAAAGTGATTAAATTGAGCTTACTTTAATATTGTAATTTTTTTCATCAATATTGCAATTTGCAAACCTCCATCAATTGATAATTTGATATGCATTATCAACAATTTAATGAGTAATTTAAATATTTTTTTTAAAAAAAAATACATTAAAAGTTGACAAATTAACATTTCCTATTCATTAAATTAATTAATTTAAAAGAATAAAATTTAAAATCTTAAAAAAAGTTGAAAGAAAAAAAAAATAAAAAAAAATTAAATAGCCCTTAAGGGCGAAAATGCCGAGAGCATTTCACTGAAACAGAGCATTGCTCTGTTTTTCAGCCTTCAGCCTTCAGCCTTCAGCCATCCCATCCCCTTTCCCATGTGCGTGAACCGCCGGGCCGGCCCTAGGCCCTACGGTTCTGGCCCGGCCCTAAACCGGCGGGCCTAGGGCCGAGCCCTAAACCGCGGCACAAGTCTAGGGCCGGGCTAGGTTCATGCTGTCCGAGGCCCGTGGCCCGCCGGGCCGGGCCCGAAACCGGCGGGCTCGGCCCGTGGGCAGGTCTAGCCGCACGGTGCCTCCGGCTGACACAAGTTTTTGTCTTCCAAGTTAGTAGTTGGGACATTTAGAACTCTGCGATAAATAATACTCCAATGTAGGGCTGGAAAAAAATATCAAAAAACCGGCATACCGCTCATACCGTATCGAAAAATTATTGAAATTATCGTAAATTAAGGTATACCGAAAATTTCGGTAAGGTATCATACCGTACCATAAAATTACGGTAAGATAAAGGTATCAATTTTTAAATATCGAGATATACAGTTGCATACCGTACCGTAAAACTATGATTTATTTTTTCAAATATTTCGTAGATATGACTATATATGTTCAATAATTCATTTGAGAATGATTGGAGTTTGATTGATAAGATGTAAAATTTTGTATTTTCTTGTTACCTTTTAAACTACTCCCTCCATCTCACTCTAGATTACATTATTTGAAAATATGTGAGTGTAAAATAATTACTCTCTCCGTCTCACTCTAGATAACACATTATTTGAATGTATGTTAGTGTAAAATAATACAGATATGTCATGTAGTGTGGGATAGAGGGAGTACTTATTGTCTGGATATTAATTGATATAAAAATATAAATAATATTGAAATTTAATCACTACGGCATTATGATATTCTAAGGTATACCGTGGTATACCGGCATCCGTACCGAAATTAAGGTATATCGACTTAAGGTATACTGAAAGTTACGGTAAGGTAAATATATAGAATTTAGCATACCACAATTTAAGGTAAGGTATAAGGTATTAAAAAAAAATAAAGGTATATTGGAAACTGAATATTATGTTGATCATATGTCTTTAAATTTCCATTATTATGTTAGGTCTTATATTTTTCTCATATCTGGGTCACGTTTCTGGCTGACATTTAAATTTACTACTTATGCACTATAAATTGGAGCATACTATATACTCCCTCCATTTTTTAAAAAATGTCATACTTGCTATTTTTGTTATTTATTTTTAAGTGTCACAATTCGTAATTTGATGATATAATAGTTAAATTTTTCCAATTTTACCCCTCAGAAAAAGAGAATAATAAATGAGATTAAAATGTAAATTTATACATTTTTTTGGTATGTGTAATTTGTTGACTATGACATTTATAAACAACCCGAGAGAGTAAGTATTTTTTTGGTCAACAATTCACACAAAGAGAATACGTACGTGTCCGATCTGTTTAAATTATGAGAACCCATCTCGAATTTATGAATCACCGCTGACTCTGACTTGCATTCAATATTCAATTTCAAAAATTTAAAATCATGGCACGTTGGAAATTCAAACGTAAATGTCTCGATACTTTTTTTTTTTTAAACGAAATGTCTCGATACTATTCGGAAGCTGTGAATTTAATTTGTTATACATTATTATGTGTATGTGTGTGCGTACATACATTAATTAGATAGGATACTCTTTCTCAATAAATTGATAATTACATCAGTGGGCACACTCAAAGGTGGCCATACGTGTAGTTCTATTCAATGTCTTAAAAATTGAATCGGAGATAGAACCGGTAAACTCTTTAGTTCGTGGTTCAATTGATTTGATCGGTTAAATAAGGTTGAAACGTTATAAATAAATTTATACTATAAAATAAATGATAAATATAAACATATTTATGAAATTATGACTAATAAAAATAGGATCCATACTTACTGATAGGATATGACTTAGCTAATTATGCCTAAACCAATAAGCTGTCTAAACGAGTTCGGTGTTATTTGAGCTAAAGGAATGCCGAACTTCCGAAGAAGATCGGCGAAAACAGGGGGGAGGGAAAGCCGAAGACCATGGTTTAAGCAATCTTCGTAGATAGTTACGAAGCCGACCGGAGGGTTTGATGCCCTATCCTCCGGCCGAGGAACTAACATCTTTATCCAGTCGGGAAATAAATAATTTTTCACAATTTTCAACATTGCGGATGAATCTAGAGTTGAAGAGAATTTTGAGACGGTTCCGACTGAATCAAGGGGAGAAGCAAAAACTACCCTACATTTTGTCGAAACGTCTGACTCTACAGTATATACATCTACATCTATATTCTCCGGCGAATGTGATACCGGCGGTGACGTGGACCTTTCACCAGAATCTTGACTACTACTACCGCTCGATTCGCAAATAAAAGAAGAGGAGGCCATGGAAACTTACTTTTATGGCGATGGACGACTATGGTGGCAATAGATAGTCCACTGGATTCTGGTGTAACACCAACGGCGACACTGCAAGCGAGAAGGTAGAAGATGGATTGCCGAAAATTTTTAGGGTTTCGAATTTTCAAATGAATGATTGTGGCGTCTGAAAGAAGTTTTAGTAACTTTCCGCCTTTTCAACTCCCCCTCTAAACACGCACGCGCCTACTTTATCGGGACTCCAAACGGCGCATTTAATGTAATTGACACATCACGTGATCGACCTCGTCCAAACGAGGCGGTACGCATTCCGACTTCGTCGAAATCTAATTTTCGAAGGGGTAATGTGAAATTTAGTTCGACCTCGTCCTAACGAGGCGGTTAGCAGCATTCCGACTTCGTCGAAATCTAATTTTGAAGGGGTAATGTGAAATTTAGTTCGACCTCGTCCTAACGAGGCGGTTAGCAGCATTCCGACTTTGTCAAAATCTAATTTCCGAAGGGGTAATGTGAAATTTACTTCGACCTCGTCCAAACGAGGCGGTACGCATTCCGACTTCGTCGAAATCAACTTTCTACCCCTAATCATACCCTCACTTCTATATCTTTTTTGGGGGGATGTGATAGGATATGGCCTAGCTACTAGGCCCAAGCATCGAGCCCAATATAATTGGGCTCCGACAGTTAAGCTCGGCCAACGCAGCTCGGCCCAACTAAAGCCCTATGCAGTTCGGCCCAGTCAACTACAACCTACCTCAAAGAGACTTCTACACCAAGGCAATTCCTACATCAACTACAATTCAAGTTCCAAGAGATATAGAAGCTCGGTGTTTATCCAATAAAGGAGGAGATCAAGCCAAAGAGTCCTAATAGGAAAAGACTTGTAATCCTAGTCGAATTCCATGTGTAGATACTTATAAATAGGGGTTTAGAATAGAGGAAAGGGGGAGGACAATCTTTGTACAAGCTATACGTATTCTCTCAATAAAATCCATACACACTTTCGCTCCGTGGACGTAGATCTATCATAATAGATCGAACCACGTAAATCCTTTGTGTTCCTTTTCGTGTTCATTAATTCTCAGTTTTCGTGCATTAAACAACCTTGCGAAAATAAGATCGATCACTTACTAAAAATAGTACACATTAAAATCTATTACAAATATTTTTTTATTTATTACCCACATGCAAAAGTTTGAAACATCATATATTTATAGCAACACTAATATTATATAGCTATTGAGAAATGTAATCATATATACGCAAAAGTGGTTGACCAACTAAATATATAGAGCTAAGGATTTTATTAATCGAATTTATAAAGTTTATTAAATGAAAGGTTGGTCAAAATATAATTAAAGTGGGTAGTGTAGTGCATGTGGTAAAAATGCTCTCTACAAGCATGTGCATGCGTGCTTGATCCTATCTCAACGAAATTTTGCTCCTTTTTTAAGGATCGGACGGTTTTTGCAAACCAATTCCCATTTTAGAAACCGGACGGTTCTTGCCTATTCCTCTCGGTTTCTACGGTTCGATTGTAGCAAAAATTTAGAAAATCATGGCCAAATTGAAAATATCCCAAGTCTGATGGGTTGACCTGTTTTGTGTCTCATACTACAAGTACAAAATACGTGTCTTTTAGTTAATAACATGACATATTTTTTGTTACAAAAATATAACAATCTTATAACATTAATTTGAATAGTATTCATTTGATTTTTAACATTTTTCTTTCGTTTTTTTTTTAAATCATAGATATGATAAAATATACTCCTTCCGTCTCACCCTAAATAACACGCATTCCTTTTTAGGACGTCCCACTCTAGATGACACGTTTTATTTTTGGAAAATAATTAGAATTTAAATGGTACATTTAGTAAATCTCTTATTACATTTAGTATTCCCTAATTAAATCTCATCATTCACTCACCTCTCAACATATATCCCAATATGATTTAAATTCTAAAATGTTTAAATTATCATAACTTTCTCGTTTATTCCCGATTTTTATGATTTTTATACCAAATTAAAGGTCAGACATCAATATATTTTTATACATCTATGATACTCTAGTTTTAAAATATGTCTATATACACAAACCACATTACATCGTTAAACACAATACTTCATCCGTCCCCCAATAAGTGTCTCAAGTTGCCACCACACACAAACCAAGAAATTACGTAAAATTACTTAATTTACCCCTAATGATTACATAGAAAACTGAAAAGGTAAAAAATGTGTAATGATTATGAGGTAAATTTGGTAGTTAAGGCTAATTTTTATCTAGAAAATTGTGATGAGACACTTATTTGGAGACAAAATTTTGAAGGGGTTGAGACACATATTGGGGGACGGAATGAGTACACTTTACACACTAAACATTACCGTCTTAATTCGTGTGCCGAAACCAAATACTTCAACTAGGATGGAGCGGATGGAGTATTGATTAATTTATACAGTATAAATAAGGTGTATTTGTAGTGGGTCCTACAATAAAGTTGAAAGTTGAATTTATTGTTGAAGAATAAAAGATATTATTCACTCAAAAAAAAGAATAATAAAAGTTGAATGAGGTCCAAATGATGATGTGGCGCAGATGAAAGTGAGATGTTAATTTTATTTATTGTTGGAGGCACCCTACGAATCCCGGACTCTAGTATCATTTTTCTTTTCTTGTTATCTTAAAATTTAACCAGACACAATATTTTAAAATTTGGAATCAGAATACTTTCCTGTCATAGAATTTGTGTTGACCATACTACACCAAATAATATTTTTATTACGCTTTCTGTCCCACTTAAATAGTTCATCTTTCTTTATTAGTTTGTCTCATATAATAGTCCACTTTTCTAAAATGATAAAAGTCTATCTCACAACTAATACTATTTTAAATTTTTTTATCTCTACTTGCATTGATCTCTGTGCCAAAAGCAATGTGAACTATTTAGGTGGGACGGAAGAATTAATATTTATTATTATAGGAAATAAAAAATAAATGCACAAATCTTTTATAAGTCGAGTTTATTCGGGCCATTGCAAACCCAATAATAATACCTACATAATGCGGATGAAATCCTTTGTACCAATTGTGGTTTTTCAATCGTGTACAAAATATTAATTTTTATTAGTTTATAATATTTTTTATAAAAATAAAAGTTGCTATATTATAATAAATCATAATAACCATTTATAACTAAAAAAATGGAATATTTAAAAATAATATACCCTAATTTTGGATTTATCAATCCTATTTTAACTAATAAAATTAAAATTAAATTCTACTCCGTACAAAATAATTATTAATCCTAGTGGACCCTAAAAAATAATCATAAAATTAAAATAAATTACTACCTCCATCTCACTAAGGTAGTCCCATTTGATAATGACACAAGAACCAAGGAAAATGGGATATGTGGATATAATTGATTCTGAGGAGAGAGAGTTAATTGTAGCCAAGTATTCTTTGCCATTTTAGGAAATGAGACTAATAAGTGAGACGGACCAAAACGGCAAATGAGACTAAGTAAATGAGATGGAGGTAGTATTATAAATTAAAATTGTTAAATAAAAATATAAAATTAGTAAAAATTAAAATTTGTATACGAGTTGGAACACATAAATGAATATAGAGAATCCAAGCGTATATAATGCCATCATAAGTTTGGTGCAGCCCAGATCGCCGTCCCCGCCTGGTTGCCACATGCACCGCTTCTCCGACTCCGATTGAGTGAAATTTCTCCACCGCCCGCGCTGTTGACAAATTTACTGCAGTTGTGTGATGATTGTGCACTTTTCCAGAAATTTATGTATTTTTTGGATGGAAAGAATATTAAATAAATATAATTCGATATCGCTTTGTTTGGGAGAAATAAACATTCCCGAACAATCTGTCTGAGTATCATCTAATTGGAGTGGGATTGGGGAGAAACAAACCCTAGCTATTTACATCTAAAGTAAACAAAAACAAAAAAAAAATAAAAAATACAAAATAGAAAATAAAAAATAAAAAAATGCAGAAGAATCTGAAATTATGCAGCATGGAGTGAAGGGACCGGGATTTGTGTTGTGGGACGTAAGAAGTTGCCCCTTTCCAACAGAAGAGGCGCAGATACGTGCGACTTTAGGTAACATACGCTCCGCCGTCTTCGCACATTCTCCCCTCACCGGTTTCGCCGGTATCATCTCCTTGATGGCTATTGGCGCCAACGATCCCCCTCTTATAATTCAACATCACTTCCGCGCGTTAATGTTTGTTTATACCACTCCCAGTATGTATGATGTATATATCTATAAACTCTATTTCTCTCTTTTTTTTTTTATGTTATCTTATCTTGGAGTTTTACTAAATGAGTTTAATGGATTGTTGTAGAGATTCATGTGCGAAAAATGATACATGAGCTGAGAAGTTGGGCGAAACGACATCCTGCCCTGGCTAATTACTTGGTTATCTCGGGTGACAGTGCGCTCTCATCTACTCTTAAGAGTTTACATACTCGAAACTACAACATCCTCTCGTGGCCCATCCCGATGATGGACATTCGACTCATCTTGCTGATACTGCTACTTGCGTCTGGACTTTTTTGAGCCTTCTTCACGGAGAACCTCCCTATCGTTATTGCAAGGAGATGCTTCCGCGCCTGTTAGTAGTAGTATTTGCTACTTGATACTCCCTTGTCCCATTGACTGTCTTTTTTTTTTTTGTGTGATATAGGAATAGTTGATGGACCTTTCGTCTTAATTTTTTTTACAAAAAGATAGTCAACTATCAACTATTCCTATATCAATGAGAAGAGATATTGATCGATGTGTGTTGTTTTTCAATAGCTTTACCTCCCCTCAGCCAAAGCTAGGTACCCTTATTTTGTGGGACCTAAGGACTTGCTCGTTGCCAACGGATGATGAGATCGAGTGCCGCGACATCTTAGACAACGTATACTCCGCTGTCTTGGCCAATTCTTCCTGCACTCAAATCACCATCAAGGCTGTGGGCCTCGACTTCGGCACCCCCAACCGCATTGTAACTCTCCTCAATGCTGATATGTCGCTCGTGTTTACCTATCCTGGTAATTTGGTATTAGTCTTACAAATCAAATGAACTGATTATATTGTTGGAATTCTAGCTACTATATATAGTAGTTGGGTTGGGTCTTATATCATTAAATGGTTGTTGTTGTTGATTGCACTGCATGCACTATTTTGTAGAAACTCAACTAAGCAACATGATATACTGGATGGAGGCTTGGGCAATGTCTAATCCTGTCATCTCCGGCGACGCGGCTCTGTCACCGGCTCTCGAGAAATTACAAAGTCGTAACTATAACATCCTCGTGGCCCATCCCGGTACTACGCAGTCGAGTGATCTTGTTGCAACTGCAAGTCTTGTGTGGAAATTTGAGTCTCTTGTTCGCGGAGAAGCTCCGTATTTTGTTCGCAGGTAGTATTATAATATTATGATACATGATAAGTTACTCTATTATTATTATTATAGTATATATATAAGAGATGTGATGTTGATTTTATGGTGTAGGGTTGAGGAACCTTCTAAACTAGAACTTGCTGCTGTTGTTAGACCAAAGAAGAAGAAGAGAAAATATGAAAAGGGAAAAAAGAAATAGAAAAACAAAATAAGGGATACAGTTGCAAAGAATGCGAATGAGAAAGAAAGTGTGAAATAGAAAATGAGAAATAATTGCTTGATATAGTGTTGTTGCTCATCTTAATCGTTTATCCAAGTCACGTAGCATATCAGCTCTTTGTGACATATAATCAATATAATATGTCTTTCTATATTACAATCGCAAATTCTAATTCTATATTGAATATTAATTTTTTATTAAGTAATATTTTGCTAAATTTTCACAGATTTTGATTATTAATCAATTGAATTTATTTAATTATGATAAGCCCGCATCGAATTGAAAAAACTTTTGATAAGAGATCTCCTATAAAAGAGTAATGTAAGCTTCAATTTTAATACAACTTTGACTTTGAGAATCGAAAACCTATCTGCATTTGAATTTTATTATTAGGTTAATTATTAGTATTTTGCATTATAAAATTATTAGTATTAGAAATATTAAAGGTTTTTTTTTTTGGAAAAAATCTAATTCTAAAATTTTGTCTTATTAATCAATTGATTAATTTTTATTTAATTTATTGATCTCAAATGATTTTTGACAGAGACAGCGTCATCAATAGGGAATATGATGGAGTTATACTATTACGGCTTATGTAGAGTTTGTTAGTTGAGTAGGGACGTGCGAATGAAGAAGTTTATATGTATGAAGGTGCTAAATTGATTTTTGAGAAGACGACTTCATCGATAGGAAAGCTCATATATGTTGAAGTAATCCTAAATCAATATTTAAAAGAATTATTAGACAACTTGAATTGAAACGAGTAAAACTATCCGAGAGATGTCAAATGTCTTCAACAATGATCTAAATGACAGACGGCTCGGCAATCTATCATTCAATTATATCGAAAGACGAACGATGTTACATTGAAATGAATATAACCACGTGAAGAAATCGTACCTCTCATTTACTAGTTTTTCTTCGAGCAACATGAAACTTGATATGAAAAATACAACTAATTGAAAAACTTTATCAATCGTCAATTTATTTTTATATTAAACGTACAATTGAAGGCTTAACATTTAAAACGAGTATAATTATCTGATAAACATGACGTTTCCTAATCTACGGACTAGTTGTCTGACATTTAAAATGAGTAAAACTAACCGAGAATTACCAGACCTCATTAATCTACTTTCTTTATTTTTTTCTAATTCAATTTAATACTATTTTTTAAATGGATCATAGCAATACTTATAATCTCAAAATAAATAATTACATTTATTAATTTCATTTTAAAAAAATACAACGATTTTCGTCAAAAAATAGTACAGTAAAATTTAAATTTGGGAGAAGTAAAGGGCGGGCAGCAGTTGCTCTTTGACTTCCCGCCGCCGCCACTAAAGTTATTCGCTCTAACAGTCGTCAAAGTCTTCTAATCATCTTTAATTATTTACTTCTTTTTTTCTTTTTTTTAATAATAATAAATGAACAAACGAACCAGTACTAGTATTATTCTTCACCACCTACCATCGCCAAATTTCATACTCCTACCGCACTCAATTATTCCTCCCTTTATTTATTTGACTTATTCTCCGCCTCGCCGGCGACGACCGCCCCAATTTCCTCTTGCACCATTCCTCCATGCTTTTGATGCGCCTAAGAATTTGAGGAATTGATTTTCATTTTTCCATTAAAGAGAAGTTCGATCCGCTATGGCGAGTCATGGCGGTAGCAGTAGAAAGGAAATATCGATGAGGCTGAGGGCGGCGGCGGAGGAGGCGGTGCAGTGTATTGGATTGGGCTACGACTTGACTCTGGACCTCCGATTGAAGTACTGCAAGAAGCAGAAGAGGCTGATCGCCATCGACGACGATCAGGTCAGAGATATTGCCATCCCTGGCGGCATCTTGGTGCAGAATGTGCCCAAGTCTATTAATTGTGATAAAGGGGAGCGTATGCGCTTCAGCCCCGATGTTCTATCGTTCCAGCAGGTACATATGATTTGCAATTCGAGTTTAGGGAATTTTTTTGCTTTATGTTAATTCTTTGGCTTCGCAAGGTCCAATGCACTGAAAAATCTGGCTTGTGTTTGTGCAAATTGTTGATTTTGTACTGTGGTAGTGTTTTAGAGGTTTTAATTGTGATATTATGAATTCGAAGATTAATTTGGGAAATGGATGAGTTTATGAGTTGTAGCAGCTTCTGAGTCAAGTGGTAATGGTTCTTCTTCGCTTTTTATAGATGTCGGAACAGTTCAACCAGGAATTATCACTTTCAGGTAATAAAATTCCGACCGGCCATTTCAATGCGGCATTTGAGTTTACTGGTAGTTGGCAGAAGGATGCTGCTTTTACAAAATCTCTTGCGTTTGATGGAGTGTTCATTAGCCTCTACAGCATTGCATTAGAAAAGACTCAAGTAGCACTCCAGGATCACGTCAAACAAGCAGTGCCATCGTCTTGGGATCCAGCTGCACTGGCAAGGTGAGGAAGGGACTTTCTTTTTCTTTTTTCTTGCATGTGCATAATGCATATTCAATCCAGGTCCTGCTTTTTGATTATTCGATTTCTCTATGTGATTTTAGTTATACTTAACCACATGATTCTAGTTAACTCTCGCTGAACTTCACTGAATGATTTTACTGAACTCTACACGACTGATCATATTGTTATTATCTTATTGCTTCATTATCTAATTCACTGGGAAGTTGTAGCTTGCCGATCTTCTATAAGAATTTTTGCACCAAAGGTCTGAAGATCGTGATTGTACTCTGTATTAGTATTCCTTGTTGGCGCGTTTTCATTTCTGGTGGCTGTCTAATGAACAATGGCTTGTGGGCAACCTCCCCAATCTGCGGTTTAACTGCATAAAAGTATGTCTTTAGGTAGACACCTGAATTTATTACTGGAAATGGAACACCTTTTTTTAGACTTTTGGGACCTTCATCTTTCTGAATGGAAACCGGGCCTGGCATGTTAGCTCTGTGAATTAGTTTCTGAACTTAACTTGTTTGTTATTTGTTTTTTATTTTTTCTTCTTGTAAATAAATTAAAATGACTACTGCAGGTTTATTGAGAAGTTCGGTACACATATCATTGTTGGTGTGAAAATGGGGGGAAAGGACGTTGTATATGTGAAGCAGCAATACTCATCACCTCTTCAGCCTGCTGATGTACAGAAAAGATTGAAGGATGTGGCAGATAAGAGGTTTAGTGATGTTAGTGGGCAATCTAGTGTGCATCCTGAGAAAGCTTATGGAAGGGAAATGGTATGTTCTGTTGCTTTACATTCCTGTCCTCCTTCCTTTTCTGTTAATCGGATTCATTCTTTAGGTGGACTGTGTGGAAATATGAATGATTGTTAACCTATTAAACTGGTGCAATTTGGCAATCTACTTCTAAAACTTTAAGGTTACTATCTAATCAAGCTAGGGGTGTTCAGAAGATTAATTATATAGTAATACTTTTCTTACTTTTGTATTCTTGCAAGTGGCATCAGAAACTGTTTTAGCTACTCAAGAAAGAACAATCTGGAATAGCAGTTTTAGATCTCGATAGATGCATTGCAAAGTTGCATTAGACTTATCTCCAGGAAGAACATAGCAAGAGTTGTATTTAGGCCTACACGAAGACCCTTCTTCTTAGTGCTTTGAACCAAGGAAAAATTGATAGACACCTGTAAACTGTAACATGGATCTCTAGGTATCGAGGTATCGATTGAAGTGGAACAAAGGCTATCTAGTCAAGCATCTTCACAAATGTTTGCCTTAGAAAGAAAATTCTTACCATTTATTTCAGCTTATCCCTCCCTCAAGCATATTCCCGTTGGTTACGAACTTGAATTGTAATATTCATTAAAGATAATGTTAATGTTTGATCTAAAAATGAATTCACAACCATTTTTCCATAAGCTCATCACATATGACTGTGTTTTTCTTGTTATGTGTGTTTGTATTGATGAAATTTTAGGAATTTATCATTGCATAAGAATCACAATATTCCTATAATTTCTCATATCAACACGATCCTAGTTATCTGGCAGTCCTTTTTGGGTTCTACATATCCCCCAACCACAAAATAAGTAAAAAATTAAAATAAATAAGGCATCACTAGTTTATGAAACACATCATTGCTGTGTCATTTTATAACTTCTGCTTTATTTATTTTCAGCAAGAGACTAATGAAAGAGGAATTGCATTCTTGGATCCCAGTTCCCCAAGTTTCCACTCTAACCAAGAGGTAACTATTTTGCAAAATAACTTGATGAATGGTAGCCATATACCTTTCTATTGACAGAGGTTCTATAGGGAACTTCTACTACTTGATCAGAATACCTTTTATGCACAGTTTCTTAGATAAAAAAAGTATTTGGCCTGATGCATGTTTTAGGACTTTATACTTATTTATCATGATAACTCCAGGAAATAACTTTCTTCTGGAGAAGGAGAGGTGGAAGCAGCGATAGAAATATGCCTCATAATAAGTGGTGTCAGACTGTTCAGCTTGAGCCTGAAGTAATATCTATTTCTTTTATTCCTATTGCATCGCTCTTGAGTGGAATTGATGGGAGTGGATTCCTGGGTCATGCTATCAATCTATACTTGCGATGTAAGTAAAATTCCCATTGCAGTCGATCAATAGTTCACATTCTCATAATAAAAATATTCAATTTACTTTTAGTAATGTAATTCTTCGTCACGCGCCTCAGAACTATCGCCGTAAACTTCTAGATAACCAACTTTTCTTGCCAGCTATGCAAGCATTAATGCATCTCTTTTAGGGTAGATTATGAATGCTTTTCCACAGTATTTTATAATGCTCCAGAAAACAATTTCAGTATAGATGAATATGTCTCAGCTCAGGTGGTATTAGTATATTTTGGTCACTAAATTGAAACTGCAAACTCACAGTTGAGCTTGCAATCTTGACATAATTATCCGGCATTTAAAAAAAAAAATGTCATGTCTGTATGAGAAGCATCACTTCTTCATCTTATCAGCAAGGTTTAACTATCTGCAGATAAGCCACCTATTGAAGAATTATATCAATTTTTGGAATTTCAACTTCCAAGGCAATGGGCACCTGTGTTTGGTGATGTTCCTCTAGGTCCTGATAGAAAGCAGCATGGTGCTGCTTCTTTGCAATTCAGTTTGATGGGTCCCAAGCTTTATGTCAACACCGATGAGGTAGAGACTATAAAACTTTATCTTATCTATGTTGGTGTGGTCTTCAGATTGTGCATGTAGTTTTAGATGAATTATTCCACTCTAATGCAGATTTAGGTTCTTGAGTTTGTTGTTTCACTAGCTATTCCTGCTTGCTATATTAAACAGCTTCTTTTTTTCTGAGCGATCCATCAACGAATAATATGCTGCCCAAATCTCATAGAACAAATTTATTCTGCAGTATTGACTTTTTAAATCTTTTTTTTCTTTACCATATTATATAAGAAATGAGTATACATGCTGGGGAAATGCTAGTGGTTGAGTATAATGACTTACTAGTGTATTTTTGTGTCTTTTTTTTCTAAGTACATGTGTACAATCATGTCATAATCTGAACATATTACAAATTAACAATCATATCACTATTTGAACACATTACAAAGAATACTATACCACACTATCAATCAAACTAGAACAAATCCAAATAAATGGAACTACATCAACCCACACTTGGTGGGATTCGAACATAATGCCTCTCACTTAGGAGAGGCTTGTGGTGCCTCAGGTTTGCTACTTGAGCTAGGCCTAAGCGGCGTGTATTTTCGTATCTTAATTGCTTACACAACGTGATTCATTTTAGCATGAAGTGGCATGTACTTCAATAATACATGACTGTATCATAGCATGTAAGCTTCAGAACTCATTTAACATGTCCCTCTACTAAGCGATCTTTGAGGAAGGGGACTATGCATTTCCACTATTTACCTCCATTCTTATATTGTTGCCTAAACTGAGGCGATATGCAATAAAGCTTAAGTAATATATTGATATCTTCAGAGCTGGTTGTTCACTCATTATGTGAAGTCATTTATCTTCTCTTATTTTTTCTTAAATATTTAATTTCCTTTTCGTTTCTTGAATAGGTGGATGTGGGAAATAAACCAGTAACCGGGTTACGACTCTACTTAGAAGGAAAAAGAAGCAACTGCTTAGCAATCCACTTGCAACACCTCTCATCCTTACCAAAAAGCTTTCAACTTCACAACGAGTCAAATGGAATTGGAAAGAACACTAACTCCGTAGACCGCAGGTACTATGAAAAGGTTCAATGGAAAAGCTTCTCACATGTATGCAGCGCCCCTGTGGAATCTGATGATGACCTCTCCATAGTCACCGGAGCAGAATTCGAAGTAAAGGAATCCGGTATCAAAAGCGTCCTATTCCTGCGCCTCCACTTCTCCAGAGTAAACGGTGCAACAGTTGTGAAGAAACCCGAGTGGGACGGATCCCCTGCCTTGGCTCAAAAGTCTGGAATTATATCGACTTTGATCAGCAGTCACTTTTCCAGTGCACAGAAGCCTGCTCCTAAGCCATCTGATGTTAATATAAATTCTGCATTGTACCCTGATGGCCCTCCTATGTCCGCACAAACGGCTAAGCTTCTCAAGTTTGTCGACACCACGGAGATGATGAGGGGCCCGCAGGACCCGCCCGGGTACTGGGTGGTGTCAGGTGCCAGGCTTGTTGTCGACAAGGGTAAGATATCGCTACGTGTGAAGTACTCTCTCTTGGCCGTGATTTTGCCGGATGAAGATGTAGTTTTGGAAGGATGATTGGTTTTGTAAAAATGGAAGATGGATGTTAGGAATTCTGCTAGTGTTTCTTTTTTGGGATTTTTGTGTGATTATTATTCAAACTGTATTTTAGTTTGTATATTCTCTCATTGGTGTGAATCACATGTCTATTGGTTTCGTCAAAGTTTGTGGAACTGGACCGCTCTAGTCAAACCGGCTGGTCTAATTGATCACCAACCGGGATCTGTTCCGACCATATATAACGTTATTTAAAAAAAATGTTGGGGTTGAAAATACAAAAACAGTCCATTAAAATTGGTCTTTTCCGTTAGGTTTGCTTCTTCGTTCATTCACATCTGAATATTTCTAGCATTCCCACATAAATTGAATGATTTTAATAAATAAAATTAAATGATCAGACATCTAAAAATTAAGCAATTTTTTATCAGACAAATTGTCACCTCAGTTTCAGTGGTAATTAGCAGTGCATATTTTGTAGATTGGCACTGACGAAACATAATTAGAACGTTACTTGATCTAATAGCATCATATTGTGAAACAGACACAAAGCAGTAATTAGGCTTCAGATTGGATTCACCAATAGTAAAAAAACAGAGATAAAACAGTCTTAACCTCCTTTTATATACACAAATATGCATCATTCACAAGTCGGGTCAATGAACCACAGCAACTGATAGAAACACGTCTTCGAAGATCTACCTACCGCGATTTGGGCAAGCGTTTGCAAAGTGCGACGGATCTCCACAAACAAAACACCTTCCTGAAATGGGTTCACCTGTAGCAGACATGAAGGACACATCATTTCCCCTTCCTCTGCCCCGGTTACTCCTGCCACGACCACCTCTAGTGGTGCGATTGGGTGCTGATCTGCCATTGCTTCCTCGTGCAGCTGTTTCTCCACCATTTGCGCTATCTTGCCAACTGCATTTCAGATACATGTTAACAATCAAATCAAAATATCCAGTTATCAGCCCCCCAAAAGCCAGAATTATTACTTTTTCTGAGCAAACACTTGTTTATGTTTTGTACTCCCGCTTAGTCTACAAAAAGATTCTAAAAGTGCTAAGTTTTACACAGAGGTAGCTGATCAGGAAAAAATTAATTGCTCTGAATTAACTATCAAACAAAGTGAAGTAGCTAAATTGCCTAGAATAACCTCAAATGAGATAATATTAGCCCAAGGATGATTTTGATCCAAAAATTATGATTATGCAACCATAAAAGTACAGACACAATAGTAGAATGTCATCACCAGAATGTATACAGGCAGAAGAGAACGCTTTTTATTGGCTTATAATCTACCACATAATAAACGTAGATGGATTAACCATATATTATACGTACACAAAGAAGTTGCACCCCTGAGCTTGGCATGAATAAAACTTTCTCCCTCTATTGGCTTCAGTATTAGCTGTTCGCAAATTGCAAGGTGCCCCACAAGAGGTGCATGGAATCGTAGAATCTCCTGTACCATCAGATGGAAACAAAAGGGAAAAAGAAAGAAAGCTTAGGAATCCCAATTCAGCTTTGATGGAAAAGGTCATATAAATCACAACAGTGGGCAAAGTTTTGATACAAATACTAGATATCCCTTTCTCACCAGAATTTAACAATAGAAAATTATCCATTTCTCACATGTAGAGAAATAAAATCTCTGACCAACAAAAGAAAGTTGAGAGCAATGTGTATGCTGAAAATCGAACAATTTAGATAGTATTGGATATTAACATTAATGAAAGCATGTATGGATTGCCAAGGATGGGAAACAAATATGATAATAGAAATATGAAAGAAAAAGAAGAAAAAACATAAACATTAGGAAGAAACATAATGAATTCGGAAAACAAGACAAAAAACATCAAACCATTTTCTGCACCAGCTTCCTGCAATCGTACATTACGACCCCGTGAACTCTGAGGAGGATTCAAGCCAGAAGATTGCCTTGTTTGCCAAGATGCCTGATTTCTAGAATCACTTTGTGGGGCAGTGGATGATGGTGCTTGCCTCTGTCCTCTTCCTGTAACCATCGTAACATGAAATTTCAAGTGGTAATTTGGTACTAGTATACTTCAATCTTGCTTTCAAAGGAAAACCATGAACTACAAAAAAAAAATCACATTACAATTTATTTAAAAAACTCGATACCAGGGTATACAATCTGTGGAATAAGAAGTATAAGTTTTCTTGTATGGCATGTAAAGATCTAAGAAAAACTTGCATAATCTCGTAATATGCATCTTACCCATACCAGGTACATTGGAGTTGTTGCGAGACCCAGTTCCACATATTTCCACTAGCTGCCGTAAAGTATCATCACAACCACCAATGCAGCCTGAGAAATCATAACTACTCAGTTCAGCTTATTATTGACGTAGGAAATACTTCCGAAGGCACTTAAATTTTTCTTACCTGAGCTCATATAGTGAGGAATTCAATGATATTACAACAGAAAACAAGAAAAGAACTGACAGAGTGACCCAGAATTTCCTGAAGGCCAATTCTTACCCAGATGATTAACATTGTAGTCAGGAGGTATCTCCAGCCGGCGAAATTTAAACTGAATCATGTAAACTGGTCCTGCAGATATTGTTAGCATGTTAGCTAAGTATCATTTTTTTCAAATAAAATATACTCCGTATTATATAGGTACATATACATATGGGAAGAAACCTTATGTCGCATAAATAATATAGTACTAAGTTTACAACCCACAAAGTTCCAACATCAGATACCTGGAGAGCAAGTACTGCAAATGTTTGTGGTAACAACAGCTTCTGATACTGATCCTGGTAGCCAAACAACATTTCTACACTGTAAGATCAAAGTAAAATTATAGTTAGCATGGAGATGATGACAAGTTAACATTAAGCTTATTTCTACTGCAAGAGAACTATGAATGTTTGGTCGTTATCTTTTGGTAAATTTTACTACAGAATTAGAACACGACACAATAGCACAACCAAACACACCACACACAAAAAAAATGGAATATGAAAATTTATTATCAAATGTATGTAGCTTATTGTTTTTGGAGTTGGAGCCATGGTATTTGTTACATCATGTAGTATTGTGTATAACATGTTTAAGACAGATTTTTATTTTAATATACCATGTCAACAAGAAATATTCCAATTTTGTGTTCATGTTGGCAGACATCCTTATTGCGCCGTGTTCATGTCAACACCGCATCATCAAGAAACATGACATGATTCATTAACAACCAATCAGAATAAGCATCAAAATATTGCTAAAATTAAATAACAGAAGTCAACTGGAATGAATTATAGTAATGTTAGACAATCTCTGAAACTCTGCATCACATTTCATAAATGAAAGCTAGTGTTCACAAATCACAATTCAATTCAAAATGATCAAAAATCATTATAAAAAAACTCAGGATATTATGCAACCCAAGTATTAGATAGATGTCTTAGCATAGATTGCAAGATCGGTAGTCACGGAAAACTAGAGGAAAAACAAACCAAGAATTCATATCCACGAAAAGATCAGTTCCTCAAAGAACAAATAATTGGATCCTCAAACAACGTACGACTCTGTTTGGTTTGTTACGGCATTAGTAAAAAAAACACTGAAACAAATTACAATACAATAATTATGTTAGATACATAAAAAAATTACGAAATTGGATTTTAACAATTAAATAACAAAATTTTATCCATGTTAAATACATAGCTGATACTCAAGTATATTAAATCAGAACTGGAGCTGTATCAGTAAAACTAATGACATCATATATAGAATAATTTCTTTCAATATCTGAGATAAGACTAGGGATAAAACATATCAATTTAATTTGATTATATTTTCTCAATTATTTTGTTTTAGAGCAGTGTTGGAGCAATACATGTTGATGTTGGTTCCAAAATTACTAAAGGAAAATAAAATTAGATGTAGAAGTAGTAAACGGATGGTGGAAGATGTAAGCTGGAGCCAACTCCAAGAAATGTACAAGATTGATCCCTCAATGGCACACTTATAGATGCCATCGGACCATTGCACAATATTATAATTTTATATATAATGATAATTCATCCATGCAATTGTCCATACCAAATTAAATTATGTTTGATATATTAGTACGCGATCTATGGACCGGAAGCAAGGGTTGTATGTTAGCAATTCAAGTTAACACAAGAATTTTGAAAGAACACTTTTTTAATTGATAAGAAGACTAATATCTTTGTGGAAAGTTATGAAGAGAAACCTACTTGAGGGTAGCCTAAGCAACCGACCATGAAGTTTCCATCCTGCAAAGGAGAAAAGAAATCATCAAAAGCACAATAACAATGATACACACTTGATCAGCCTATCCCATTTTATATTGCATATACATAAGAATCCAGATTGGTTGAAGGTGAATCCAGATTGGTTGAAGGTCAATAGACTAACCTATACACTTATGTGGTAACAACGGGTGCGAAGAGAAAGTGATTTAAGTGAAATAAAGTTCTTAAGCTAGTGTGAATAAACACAAGATGACTACCTTCAATACACCATAAGCACGATGTAAAATGTGAAACAGGTTCGTGGCTTATGGCTTAGAGATCCCTGATTATTTGACATGCTAATAACCTAGTACCATAAATTTGAAATGGAAGTGGACAGTTTAAAATTTGAACTGCAAATCAATATTAGGAAATACATCCATCCAAGAAAAGATAAGTTATTTGGAAATTAAATATGAGAGCCAATGATTGAAATAGACTAACTAAAGCATGTAAATTGTAAATAATAGAAAAGGACTCACAGGAAACCATCAATCGGTCCAATTTGTAACTTGGTACCCTTAACGATTTCAGCATAACCTTAGAAGATATTGAAAGTGTGATGTCCTTAACGAACAATATAAATAGCACCCATGCGACACATTATAATGCCATTATCCTAGAAAGGAGTATCACCTACCGGCTTTTTCCTGAGGACCATATCTGATTCCTGACAAAGACCACATTTTCGAACAACTTCCCTAATTGTATGCTGCTCACTGCCAGTAGATCTATTTGATCTGCATATACAGCTTGCTTGTCATTTGATGTACATTATTCTTAGTAACAAAAGAATGTACCGTATTTACCTCTCAAAAAAAACACCCATGGCTTCAAACAGCTTTACTTTGTTTAATCTAGCCTGTAAGTAAACCGTATAAACTTAAGGGATGGAGATGAATGACAAATGCAGGGCAGTTGTACACAAGGGTGGAAAAAAGGTATATCAAGATACACTTGAACATTTTTCACACTTGATAAACATGGAACTTGTTTCTTGACATGCATGCAGTCCAGCAATGGGCTTTGACATGCCTAACGAAAATTACTATAGATCAAATGTATACATATGCTTATGCATCTACTTCATTAACCTTCCAACATTTTTTGAAAGTGCATACTGCACGAAAACTAGTGCTTCTTTAAGGTATAAACCCATCTTAGCCACATGCAAAGATAATAGAAAGAAGGCGCATTGAGAGTAGAAGTAGATATTGGAGAAAGGACCTCTTTCAAGTAAACAAGACAAAAAAAGATAATATTACAGAAAATGACTTACATCCAGAAAGCAGGCTTTCATCTGCTGTAGGCAAGTTGCCAGAACTTCATCTTTTCTCTTTCTACCCTCGCTAACTGCTGTCATATCACTCTCCATCTCAGCACGAAGACGTGGTTTCCACAATTCATGACTGTTCCATCATTAATTGAAAAATGTGTTTCTAATTATACATGTCTGTCTATATGTTATGATACATTTTTCTTATAAAAAAGGAAAATTTTAATTTCATCAAATAAAAAGAAATTGTACTAAGGGTGAATCAAATTCAAACATAGTTAATTACATTATTACAAAAATACAAGTCCAATGCTTAGCTAGTTCTGAGCCTCTGACACTATAAAGGATCTAAACTCTTTATGATCTGAAACCCACTACGCAAGTTTTATCATATCCATATGTCACAACTCTCCATGAATATTCCTCAATATCCTCAAAAATCCTTCAATTCTTTCAAGCCTGAGGGGGATAACACGAGGCTGAACAATTAACCCCCATGATATTTCGCCCCTTTGCTAATAGCCTAATAAAGGCTCCAATAGACAAAAAGGTCACTGTGTATCATTATACACTATTACTTCTCATTTGCCAACATTGGAGTTCAATTGGCATTTTGCAATGATGAGAACCACCTTGACCAATCAGTTATTTTATACAATCTGAGGTCAATGTTTAGAGAAACTGAAATCTAGTCTATTACCAGATGATCATGTACATATGCCTAATATAATATATATCTTTGCTTAGCTCCTCTCTATCCCCCCCCCCCCCTTCACCCCCGGCCTGAGGGACTGAGGGAGAGCAAGAGAGAAAGGAAGGAAAGAAAAGGTGCAATGTGAATATGAAAGTTGGGTAACAAAGTTCCAATAAGCATAAAAGACAAATGAGATCTTTAATTTACAGGCAACTATATTATCACTGTGGGATCATATGCTCCATTTTATACAATCATTTTGCATATTGCACCACTCAATAGGAATTGATAGCATAAGCATGTAAAAGTAGCATGCTTTAGACATAATGATAGCACAGTTAACTCACCCCATCTCATCATATCCCATGACTAGTGCCTCACCCTGCAATAAGTAGAGTTTACATTATAAGTATGTCACACGTGATTAAACCTACATGTATAATTCCTGGTTTAAGCTAACACATTGTTAAAAGCGAGACAAGCAAATGGATAGCTGTAATAATACACTGACCGCTTTAATAAGAATGAAAAACAATTTTTGGCATGAAAAACAATTTTTTGAATTTTTGAAGCAAAACGAGAGACAGATATTGCCATGAAACCTTTAAAGTTCTCATACTTATACAATGCATTTTAGATATGAAAGTTCATAGCAGTCATCCTGACTCCCATCTTGCAAACTGACAACTTAAGATGATAGATCAAACAAAGAATCATATCTCAGCCACATTACTTATATCAGCGCAGCAGAAAGTGCTAAATGTCCATCTAAACTGAATTATGGGAAGCTGAGTTTTCGAGACAGTTTCTAAACAATAGAAAATCAGTTCTGACATTCAAGATACAAACAACCTACAAGTTAAGAAAATATTGTCTGCTAGATTATGAAAGGAGCTTAGAAGACATCAGATACGCATATATCCTCATAATTAACAAATGAAAAAGTGTGAGAAATACTACATAAATAGAAAAGTCCATTCACCCATAACCCATTTACATACTATAAAATCCCCTTTCCCTGAACATATTCTGTCACACGGAATAATCTTGCTCATGTGAAATCTGCTAGGCAATTAGCTGACATGCCACCACAATTGGAAAATTATAGAATCTTCAGCTAAATATCTACATGGTGGGCCTAGATCAAAGGGGTGATTGTTAACATGATTGCATGAATACCTTCTTGAATTTTCAAATCTTTAGTCCCCATCTAAAACATACTAATGATCACTTAACCAGTTAGAGAAACTTTATTTGGTTCCTAAGTTTTTCATATATTTATTTCGAGTCGTGCACACATGTGGATTAGCAAATTTGCCGCAAAATGTAGTTTCATAAATCGACCTTATAAACCTTAATCCTATAAATTTCACAAATAAAATAATTCTCAATTAGCACATTAAAAAAAATCCCTCAGAAATATAGGAAAAGAGTGATGCAATAGTCAAGATAAAACAAACAAAAAAATCTCTGGAAGTAAGAGATTACAAGTTTTGTAGGTGAGAAACGCATGTTAGAGTCTTTAGTGGCATAACATCGATCAAGAAGCTTTTTTATGTGATCATGCATAGTCGCATCTGTTCCAATCTGTGCCTGTAAAAATCAAATGAACTATATGTTAATAACTAATAGCAATTATAATAGATTTCCATGAGCCTTCCAGAAATTAAGACAAATGAAAGAATATTACATCTTCCACCACAACTTACCTTGTCCATACAACTTAGTAAATCAGCCTCACTTAAAAGTGGAGGAGGTCTGGTAACCCCAGAATCAAGAGTCAATGCAGTGGGTGTAAACTGCAATTAGTGAGCCACAGCATTACATACAAAGCATGATTGCAAAAGGTGATAGCCAAAACATTAATATTAATAGCCCTATTTAGTTCAACAAACAACATTATGGGATTAGTTCATGCTATTTCTTGTTTCTATTTTCCACTTTTCTGGTGGTTGGGGATGTGAAGCTATTTAGCATTAATAGGATGAAACTTTTAACACACCTAAAGATTGCATGCCTTGTTCTGAAGACTTAGAATCTAATGATGATTTACTCATATATACTAATGTGACTTGATATAACTGTTGAAGAATTTATTTTTATTAATCATCTTATTTAGATAGACATTGTGTCGTTGATACTTGATAGATCATCTTATTGTAGATTTAGATTGTTACCTAGTCTCTACTCTTACCCCTCTATGCATGAGGAAGTCTTTGCAGCGTACTAGCATGCATAACATAAATATTACGGAGTATCTATTATGTCTTTGTTTCTATTAAAGAATTCCGAAATCAGTTTCTTGTGAAGTAATTCGCATTCTATCTTATAGAAGAAAAAGCATCCAGTCTTAAGTTAGTTGCAGATGTATGACATACAAATAAGTAAATTGAAACACCAATACTCTAAAGTGATTAGTCATGAATGGTAACAGTTCATGCTTGGTTTAACTGGAGAAATGCATAATATTAACTCTGCCTTCAAACTCATAGATGCATACTATAACTGACAAAAAAAAAAAAAATTGGGTCTAGATATCAAGGTAATAATGAAGGGATATTGGTCAGACTTTTGTTCTAGAGGCCCTATCTTGTTTATTACGTGAGGTAGAGTTGCCCCGCCCCACTCCATCACCAAGTTCATATAAAAATGTATCAAATTGATCATCAGTGAACATGAAGTAAAAATCAAAATAACATTAACAAAGGATGGAATTGGGAAATTTAATGGAAAGAGAGATTCAATAAATTCGAATGTAATTGCCCAAGAAAGCACTTCAGGATATACCATGAACCAAATAGTGAGTCACAGTTTATCATTGAAGTTTAACGGAAAGAACAAAACAATGCCTAAATAGCAGATAAATATGATATGATAAAAAAAACCTGTTGCTCATATTGGTATGTAGGGATCACAGAGCCTCCCCATGTTTCAAATCGATATACATCCAAGTAATTTTTCTGGAAATATGCATCATCAGAAATTACATTAGCAACGACCAATTGAATATAAACACTAATGAATCATGGAGTATCAGCACCAAATGAGTAAGTTGCAAGCATAATGGTGGAGTGTGTGCTGGAGCTATCATGCAAAATATCAATAATTGTCTACAAGTAGATGACCTATTTCCTCTTAGGAGTGTCAATTGCTCCTGTCAATTTCAAAAATAGCTAAGTGCCTGATGGCCTTAATCTTTCCATGTTAAGACTTAAGAATACATTATTTGACTGCAAAATAACATCAAGTAACTATAGTGTATTAGAACCATATTTAGATAAATGTTTTCCAAACATATTTTCAGAATCTTTTTTACCAGACCCCTCAAAGAAGGTGCTAAAAAGAACTTGATCAGATTTATTGATATTCAAATTTTAGTAATTGAGGGTACATTTTGATCTCTTAACTCATTTCAAATATACACACGTGTGAGTGTGTGTGTGTGTGTGCGCGCGCGCGCGTGTGTGGTCCATGCGGATGTAGGGTTAATATAGGGTTGCATTTTGAAATATTTATAAAAATAGAAGACGTGTACTTTATTTCTCCTCCAGCATGTACCATACCTTTTCAATGCTCCCTTGGACACCCTTCCAAGATGAGCATACAAAATACTATGCTTCAAATACCTAGTCTACCTATTACTCCCTCCATCCCCCATATCCGTGTAATTATTACCCGTTTGGGGTGTCCCCCATATTAGTGTGTATACCCAAAATGGAAAGATTCTCTCAGCAAATTGACATTTTTACCCTTCAGCTTTTACATTATTTTCCCACTTTATACCTACTTTTCCCACTTTCTTCCTACTTTTTTCACTTTATTTTACTTTTCCCATTTTCTACCTACTTTTTTCTTAAAACATATGTCACTTCTCTCCCCACACATAAATGGGGGACGGAGGTAGTACTATAATATTGAATCTTAAAATCTTCAAAGCATAGACCACCGAAGTTGGTTGAAATAAAGATCCAAAAACGGTGATATTAAACTAAGGGAGACTACAGGCAAAGCTAGGGACCCAACATGGAGAGAGAGGTTTAATGCTACAAAGTCAGTAATGAAAAGGCAGTTTCTAATATTCTTTCATCTTTTCCTTCCTAGACAAAAGACCCCTTTTATTTCCAAGATTAAATCCACGAAAGGAGCCCACAAAAAATGCCAACTACAGCTAAGAATTAAATCTAAACAGCAATAACTAGAAAACTAGACTAAAATAATTATTTAGCAGCATCTGCTCATAAAACTGAGGCCTAACACTTTTGAATTCGTCAATTATTTAGTTGTTGGAGTCCAACACGTAAATAGGCGTTTATAAAAATCAAAAGCCTTAAGACTTTAATGTCATCTGAACTTATAACATTAACCTCAGCATCTTACACTAAGAACAGAAAGACATGGACTGATGGACATATTGAAAAAATTGCGATTTTCAAGAACTGCATTGACCTCCTCTCAAGGTCCATGAAAGATAAGAAAAATACTACCTCCATCCCGTTACATTAGTCACATTTCCGTTTTGGTCCGTCCCATTACATTAGTCACATTTCTAAATAAGGAAATATTTAACTTAGATTTTAGTGCCCAATTAGTACTTTTTGTACTTTTTCACACTAATTTACTCTTAAATTTGTACTTTTCCAACTTTATTGACCAAAACTTGGTTTGTGTAATATTCAAACTATGACTAATCTATTGGGATGGAGGTAGTACTCATTAATAGAAATTGATCATACTGTGAAATGATGATTAGCTTAATAGCATCAAGAGCAAGGATAATGACAACATTGTAGATAATGCATATTTGCCTGAATTTCACTGCGTTTTCTTAAATGAATTATATACTCCCTCAGTCCCAACCTACCAGTGAGGTATAAAATAATAAAAGTGAACTAGTAGGTTGGGACAAAGTGGGTACTTCTTGCAGTCATTTTAACATGGTGGTAGATGTTTAAATTCCGTGCTGCTGAACTAATCAAGTAAATTTATACTATCCAGTATACCAAAACAATGGCAGAGGATCTTGAAATTAGGAAACTCACAGCAATTATCACTCTTCCAGATGCAGAAAATTGTTCGCCCGCAATGTCAATTTCAACGGTAGTTTCAGCTCCAATGGCTGGTTGAGAAACACAAGCCAGGAAATGTCGGACAACCAATTCATACACCTTCTGTTACACATTAACATTTAAGCTGTAAATTCACGAGTGCCTCCAATTTCCAAAATCATCAGATAAAATGATGAAATGAATTTGTCAAAAAGTGGTACAAACATGGTGATCCTCACTCCATCCGGACTCTCCAGCTGAAAATTTTGTTGGGTGAATGGGTGGATGGGCTTTGTCATCATGACCGCCATTACTAGGATTTCTCCAAAGACGTGCCTCAGGATCCAGCAACCTCTGAGCATAAGCACCCCACACTGGGTGTCCTTGCTGCTCTTGCACCATAGTCTGCACTAGGCAAGAGGTTGAAGAATCCAAGGGAACAAAAAAGTAAACAAAACAAACACAAAAAATAATATGATTAAGGTTTTAACTGAACATGGTCATTATGAGACAATTCCTGCAAAATATTGTTTTTTGTCTTGCTGAAATCTTGGCATAGCATTGGTTGGAGTTAGGCCCACCAACATCGTTATTTTCTTACGGGACATTTTTTTTGTCAAATTTTCTTACCTATTCTCCTTTGTATATGTGAGCCTTACTATAGTTTAATTATGTAAAGAACAATCCTAGAAGTTATCCAGATTCTGTAACTATCTTTGCTTATTTATGTTAATATATTTACAATGTTCCACTGAAGAAATTGAAAGCCACAGGTAAAACCATTACGCACTTGCAAATCTGTTGTCGTTGAAAAGCTATCAGTCTCTGTGCGAGGATAACTGATGAAACCAGCTTGATATAGATCTTCAGCCACCTATTCACAGAAATAGATGTAGAATTCAGCTTGTGTTTTATGACTTGGAGAACGGAAAGAAAAGAAAAAGAAATTGTAAGATGATTAAAACCCTCAAGAGGATACTGTGAATGAAACCTGTTGCACAACCTTAACAAATAATTCTAAAGAGCAAATAATTTCATTTTCATCATTTATAACGAATTACCAAGTAGATCCTGGTTGTACCTCCACAAGTTAGCAATTTACAATTTCAAATAAAAGGCATAATATATTTAGGGGGCATTTACAATTGACAAATTTTGGAACTTGATATGAGATGTGATGGATTAGAGTTATCCCATGTGTTTGGATGGGATTCAAATCCCATGATTAGTCCCAAATCCAAGGTAAAAGTGCGGGTCTAACCCGGGCCTTGGGATAACACTCATTTGCAATCCTTCAAAGTAAACATGGGATTAAGTTGGATAATATTAGTCAATCGATCCTAATCCCTCAAAGTAAATGCCCCCTTAAGGACATGGATCATGTTGGAATAAATTCATGCACTATGCCATGCACTATGCCACTGAACATTTTATGCATTTTACTATCTATATCAAAAGAAACTTCGAATGACCTAAGAGTAGCCCAAAAATAGTGCTTGGGTGAAAGCATTACCTGATCAGCCAGCAAAATAAGATATTCAGGAGATAGCATAGCATACAAGACAAGGAGGAAATTGATAGTTCAATTCAGTTGGGCTTCTGATTGTCAGTGAATCGACTAAAGCCAGAGTCCATCAAAATTGTGTTAGAATTCTGTTTACCATTTTGTTTAATTTGTAGTTGTGAAAGCTTCCCAAAATTTGCAAGTGGAAAAGGCCTAATTGTTAGTAGAATTTCAAACTTATGGATTATAGATAAATACCATTACTAGATGCAATTAGACCTTACACAGATAACTTAGTGAAATCAACAAACAGCAAAATGAGCATAACACATCGCATTCTCATCAAGCAGGAACTCACTTTCATCGTCTGTGCTGAACTCATTCTGAAATAACGTGAAGCACGTTTTTCCAGCTCTATTGTACTCAAAGGATAAGGAGGATATTTAGGCTTCTCTTGGTGTCTAACATTTGTTACCTGAAGGTCAAAAGGCACAAGTAAAGACACATGTCAAAACCGATCAAAATCAACGAGTTTATTCATGGGAAGTATTACTCTACCAAAGAGACTCACAGTTGCAGTGGGTTCCAGGACGCACATTTCATATATTATTGTTGCACAAGTGTGATCAAATAAATGACCTCGCCTGCAAAGTGCAGAACCATTAAACTTTTTTATTAATTGAATTAATCTCATTGTGATTGAAAGTTGGATGATAGTTACATCCAAGTAAATGTAGCAGTGCCTTCTTCTGAATTATGAGTACAATTAATAGTCCAGAACTCTTCCGGTTCATGAGATTGGATTTCCCAAAATCTTTCCACAATAAATCCAAGGGTAGGGAACTGCAGAAAACATAGAAGCATGAAGCATAAATATATAAAACAGCAAAATTTTCAGCAGGTAAGAGGAGAAAGATGCAGACAAAAAATATAGTTATAATCAACTCGTAAAAAGGAAATTCTTATTCATTTCCTCCTCCTTGACAGAGAGAAAAGGAGTGTGACTCACTTGGCAAGGCCCGTAACTTAAAACAATGTTGGTCTCATCTGTAGTGGAATCGAGGATGAATGCATCTCTCAATAGCATAGTCTGAAACCGGGTGAAAGAAGCTCCTATTCTCAGATCTATTTCCTGCATGACATTGCAAGATTCATGAATTATTTTGAGTTCTGATGAGCGAGGTACCAACTACAGTGAGTAGCACCATGGCATTCAATAGAGGCTACTTTGAAGCTCTTTGAAAGTTTTACAGTTGACTCCATTAGCACGTAATAGATAAGAGATATGATGATAATACAAGGATAATTATGCACTATAAATGAAAGAACTTCAAGTACAAGGTTGAAGAAAGCATTCATGAATATCAACTAATAATCAAACACAAACAAATGAACTTTCAGTGACTCACTTGTCGAAGATCAACAGCTTCTGCCTGCAATTGATTGGGCGGACAAAGCCTCGTAAGTGCATCATAGATGTCCCTGAGCATCCCAAGTTTTTTTCACTTTGAAATAGCATGTATATATGAAAAGGGCAAACAGATTAAACAAATGTAAAATATATAAAGTAATCAGAACCTATCAGTCAGGGCAGAAAAGCGAGCTCTCCAGATATTGAGATTCCGGTTTGCTCTCATACAAATTTCAACCACCTCAAATGCTATATTTTCTCCTTCTCTATCACAGTCGAGCCACAAGATAAGCCACTGACACTTCCTAGCTTCTTCCTCAAGCGTTTTCTGGATGTCCTGTTTATCCTAGATCAACCAAAAAGACAGCCAACATATCTTTCACTTCAACTATCGCCAAAGTGAAACTAAAAACTCATTCCACTAATTTAGCCATATTCTCAAACCCGTCCCTAGAAATGATAATTATAATGGGTTTCCAAAAAACATGAAAATCATAAATATTCTCTAATGTAAATGTATCTACAGTATCATGTTTTGTTCCTTCGAAATCAAATTTTGAATATTTCATTTATATATTTCATTTTTACTAGTCTAACTTCAAACAAAATGGAAAATTGCACCTTAATCTGTATATTTAATAACGTGTCTGCTGCTAATTCACTAAAAATGCACAGGCTACACATGAATCAAAGATAATCCAAGAATTTGTAAGTTACCTGAGGCACATATTTCTTAACTGGGGCATGGTAGAGGTCGGCGGGGTCACAGGAGTGCCACTTGCGATACCTATCGTCGAAATCTAACTCCATTAGGTGGCCAGTTACGGAGGTGAAGGACATTTGAAATTGCTGGCTCCTAATCGCGCAGTTGAATTCGAATATCCTGTTGTATCTGGACCGGCCGTCTCTCACTCTCAGGCCGCCGCTCGACGGGTTCTTTGAGAGTATACCGGCCACCTGTTTAGCAACCGAAGGCTTCTCCGCCACGTTCAGTGCCCTAATTGCCATCGGAAAATGCAGAATTTGTTCAAGTTGCTAGAGTCTGGCGCTAACAGTATGTTCCGAGAGAACGCTCAAATTCTTTGATTAAATTAAATGGGAATCGGATTATAGGGGTTTTCCCGCTTATGTTTTTTGTGATTGTGATTTGACTTGCATGCCCTTTGCCCTTGCCCGAATAATTTTTAGGAACTTCATATTGACCTAAGCTTAATAGGGACTTTATAGGAACTTTAGGCACAAGTTTTTAGGAGCTCTAATTAGGGGTGCTTGGCTAAGTTCTTTAAAAATAAACTCTCTCACCAACTTATTTTTACATTTCACATCTTAAGCATCCGCAACCGAGACTAAATCGGCTTGGGCGCTTCCTCTTTTGTGGTAGGTGCTTACCATTCTCCGGCTGCTGCCTATCGCTAGGCGCTGGGGTTTGGGCGTGATATCACATATCCCATGCGCCTAGTCGCTCCCGACGTGTCACTCTCCAATTTGTATGATTTCAATTTATTTATTTATTTCCTTCATTTTTTCCTTATAAATTTGGCTCATATTGGGCTAGAATTTTCACAGCAATTCAGACTCATTCTTATCTTATATTCTCCCTTCGTTCCTTCTACAATTTCATATACAAGTTTTATTTTATTTCAATTCAATAAAATTTGCATTTTAAAAATACTTATTATTCAAAAATGATATAATTACAAATTTAAAAATTAAATTAACCAAAAAAAAGAGGAAAAGGGATTGCGCCTACGAGAACTTAGTAGGCGCCAATGCCCACCAATTTAGGCGCCTAGCACTTTTGATGATTTTGAACCGTGCCCACCAAATTGGTGAGCACGGCAGTGGATGCTCTTATAAGCTTTTCACGCATCTTATATGTTAATAATAAATACCCTCGAAGTCTTTGTCGTGCCACAACACCGGTTGTTCGAGAATAGTGGAGTGATTACAATGTTTTTGGATATGCTTAATTGCTTATGCGCTTGCAGAATGGTGGACTGTGTTAAGTCCGTCCAATCAAGGAAATAATCAACAGTTTAAAGAAGGATTTCATTTCAAGTGAGCAGTCCAAAATATTCCCGGCAAAATTTGAAGCAGTGGTAAAAATAGAGCACGTTGGAGCTCTTCTTTAACACGCACGGACCACTTGAAAGCTCAAATCATCAAGTTGCTATGGATTCTTTACCGTGAGTGCAGTGCAACCCAATACAGTGGTTGCCTCCATGTGCTTGCAAAACCATACTTCAAACCCATCACGAGAGCACTCAAGCAGATATTATTCATAGCTCGCCGCCCTCACAATTCACAAGTGTCACCTTCAAGATTTACAGATGTGTTACAAATGAAGCAATACTTCATTGAACGACTACAAATGAATGAATCATCCAACAAACTCCCACCTTATATGTCCAATAAAGAATTTCCTTTTCTTTTTTTCTTTTTTTTTTTAACTATCTACAGCCCTCCATCTCTCCCTTTTTTGACATTTAGACAACAGTAACAACCAAGAATGAAAAATGGTAGAAAACAAGAAGACTATACGAAACGAATCAGAGACGTGGCTAATGGAGCTAAAATTTTCTGACTCTTTTACCAATAAATCTTTAATTTCAAATAAACATTGCTTTGAGCTACTTAGGAAGAACATCGACAAAATATTGGAGAGAAAATAGCAACAAGTTGTCAAGGGGTGCCTCTTGCACTTGTTATTATAGCTGGTCTTCTTTCTAGCATGAACAATCAAGAGAGCACCTGTAAAAAACGCTGGAATACAAAGGGGTTCATATTTAAAGAAGAGGGGAAGAGGCAGGAGACTGTAGCAGAAGAAATAAAAGCTTGTGTTGTTCATGATCTATTGCATGAATTCTGCTTGATAAGATGTCAAGAAGAAAACAACATTGGTGGACAAGTAAGCCTCTCAACCCCATTTGATTTTTTTTATTTATCTAGTTTAGACTAGAGATGGATGTAGATTTCAGAGATCAAAGACTGCAAAACATTCGAAATCTTAAACTGTTGTGACACCTTTGATGGCAAAGTATGGGAAACGAGAGAGGAAGAGTTCGCGCATCTCCGATTCTTGACACTGACCTCAAGCCAGTTAGTGATGCCATGGATCGGCTCCAATCCATATTTGTAAGTGGCCACACGGTTGAGTAACAAATATTAAAGTAATGTTGGAGGTGAACAAAAACAAGAGGTAACATATGTTATACAATGTGTTTATTATGTTTCCTATCACCAGAAGAACAGTAATTAAAGACAATATGTTGTCCTGCATTCTGGTTAAAAAGAATGGCTGAATGAAGGGGAGGACGACTTGCACACAAGTGATTTGAAATCCAGACTTCCAAACTAAATATTAGGGACCTATGGTTCATTCTTTTCTATGTTTCTGCACATAGATATAGCTAGAACTAGAAGGTGCAAAGGATAAAGCTTATAAGCAAGTTACAAAGATTGTTAACAGAAATACAAAGGATCATTGTCCTATGCCACTTTTATAATATAAATATGTATCTCTTACACGTACATCACTGGCTCGAGAGAACTCTATTTAGAGCATCAAATACAGTCTGCAAAGTTACCTCTTCCACTATCACTATCTTATCCCTCGACTTTGAGCCAGAACCGATTGAAACTTGCCTTTTTTTCACCCCAATAACCTGTTTACAAGATGATGGAATTACAAATCAGCTTATGTCCTAAAGAAAAGGGAACACTGAACTCTAAGAAAAAGGTAACACTGTCTTCATTTGAATATCAAATCAGCAACTCAGAATTTCAGCAAACTTACTCTTAGTGTTTTGACTAGCAACGAGATTATATCAATATTCCACACAAAATAAGACAATCTAAATTGAATTATAAAGAACAGAAAAATGGTAGCAAAAAAGGAAGAAAGATGAACCTGAAGATTTCAAGGTTTACATGATATTAGAGAAATTAATGAAGCACAATACTTAAATTGACATGACAAATTGACTTTGATGAAACCAGTAACCGCAAAAATTCTTAAGTCACAAAATCCAGTCCTATAATATCTATCCTGCTGAATCAAAGGCCGCATGTTATAGTATGGTCATCAATTTCCAGCTCCAATTTACAGAGTAAGTTTACAACACTATATCAACTACTCCGTCCGTCCCAACAATCTTGTCCCTAACAATAAAATGGGACAAGATAGTTGGAACGGAGGGAGTATCAGCAAGTGCACACTTCGTTTCAAGTTATATATTCAGTTTCCTAGTAAACAAGATTCAGTACTCAGACAACAATGAGTGTGAGAGAGAGTTCTGCACAATTATTACCAAAGTTATAAAAAAAAAAAAAAAACTAACTGAATCGAATCATTCCGTAATTGGGAAAAAAAGAAATTTGATTAACAAATATACTTGGAATTCTTACAGAGCTAACGTAATCGAGAAGAGCGGCATTGGCTTCGCCGTCTTTAGCAGGAGCATCAATCTGGACTCCTACCGCGTCGTCATTCATATCTAAGGTTTATAGAACAATTCACATAGAGATACAAAATCATAAGCTAAGCGATGATAAAGATAGTTTAATTAATTGAATTGAAATCAATCCCCTCTACCCCCACCAAAAAAAAAAAAAAAAAAAAAAACCCTACAAGGCGAGGAGAAAATGGCGATTAGTACCGGTGATGGTGGCGAGTCGGGAACCGGGCTTTGCATGGATAGAGATTGCCACGGACGACGGCGATATCGACCGGAGGCACGCCGGATATCCGGTGGCGGGCTGAGGTGGTCCGGCGCCGGCGCCACCACCCTTTGATTTTATTTTCTTAGTAGGAGCCATTCGACACCCCCGCCTGTACGTAAAAACGATTAATGGAATCGGTTTTGGCTTTTGGAATCTTATGTTAGGCACCGCCGGTGGGAGAGTCTCACTTTTTTATCATTTTATTTTATGGTGGGTCAATTCTTCCGAGCATCAATTATTGTATTGTATGTGTGAAAATGAAAAATAAAAAAATGGACATGTATTAAAAAAATATTACTATATATTATTAAGTGAGAATACTCATAAATAGTCATTCTCATAAGATAAAAGTCTTTTTTAGCCACTAATAAGTAAATAGTCTAATTTTAGCCACTTTTTGAATTTCATGACAATTATGCCCTTATGCAATAAATATACATTTAATTGAATTTTTCACTCCTTATCTCTCTTAAGAAACCTGTTCGCACACACTTTACGAATCTATCTCCACGGTACTCCCATCCAAAAACTCCACCACCATCCTCCAATTCTCCATCAATGAAACTGTAACCCAAGTCAACAACGCCAGAATCGCCATTGATGATCGCTTTGCCATCAAGATCTAAAGGCGCGAGAGAAGAACGCCATTGGAGACTTCACCCTCTATGAACTCCAATCTGCCATGGTTGAATTGGGCTCTCCTCTCACCTCATCATAAGCCATCATCAAGACCCTTCTGAGCGCATTCATCAATAAATTCTTGGATTTGGAGCAGACCGATTTTGCAATTGAAGGCGAGAGAAGAAGAAATACAACAGCAAACACAACAAATACGATTAGGGTTGCACGAAGTCACAACTACTCGTATTCGTGTGCACGATCAATCCTCATTTTGCTCGTGTTCGTGTACAAAGAAAATAACTATAAGCCAAAAATCTATCTGAGATCAATAAATTAAATCAAAAATAATTGATTAATAAGACAAAATTATAGAATTAGACTTTTCAGAACTTTAAATATTTCTAAATACTAATAATTTTATACAAAATAATAAACTAATAAACTAAAATCTAGATAGCTTTTCGATATAAAATTTAGATTCTTTGGAGTTTATGAATTGAATTTGGCCATTTTAATTATTATTATTGCATGATAGGAATTAAATTTAGATAAAGTACACCTCTAGAAGCATTATATTATTTTCATATGAAACTTATCTTCAAAAAATATATCTCTTTTTGGTTAAGGTAAGTCTATGGATTTTCTTTAATAATACTATTGGTGTGAATGAAAATTTAAGACATAAATTGTGATGTATTTATATAAATTATGTTTATATTTTTGTATAACGTTCTAGTTCAAGTGATGAAGTTCCACAAATTAAAGATGAATGTTGTTGGGAAGATATATAGATTTATTTATATAAGTGCTCTATTGTTGAATTCATATAAAAATTCGATGTGGGATTGAAGTCCTTATTATAAATTAATTAGATAAAATTATTAATTATAAGTCAAAGCCGTGATAATTTAGCAAAATAATCAAAAAAATTCAAGATTGATTGACATTTATTTTGTTATTACGGAGTACTAAACTTTTAGGTCTATTTTTCAGCAAAAACAAAATCAATTATTTATGTCAATAGGACATGTATTTTCGTCCATCAATACACACAACCACCTTATATTTAAATATCCATAATGTATTGTATTTATTGTAAGTTTATAGTATTGTTACGGTACATTCGAAAAAAATAGCATTAAGCTAAATTAGAAAAAAAAAATTAAAATAGATGAATAAGGTGTGACATTTTTCGGTTCGTTACGTTTTACACATTTTGAATGTTAATCAGCCCGTTGATCATGGTATTAGAAAATTAAACTAGGAGAGGTTATGTTTCTCCGGTAGTAATGCTCATTTCGAATATTAAGCCATCAATTGTACGTTGTAATATAGAAATAAATTGACAATCGATTACATTTTTTTTCAATTGTTTGTATTTTTCACATTAAGTTTCTCTTAGCTCGAAAAAAAAATTGGTCAATGAGATTCTTTCGCGTGGTCATATTCATTTCAATATAAAGTCGCCCGTCGTTCGATAATTGAAGGATATAATGTCAAGCCGCCCGTCATTTAGATTATTATTGAGGAAAGTTGACAATTCTCGCATAGTTTTACATGTTTTCAATTCAAGTTTTCCATTTACTCTTTTAAATATTGATTAAGGATTACTCCATCATATATGAGTTTTCCTATCGATGAAGTCATCTTCTCATCCCCCTTCCTCACTCACCTAACAAACTATAAGTCATAATAATATAATTTTCCAATTAACGTGAAGTCTTTTACTTATATATTTTGAATAAAACTGAAATGACTCCATCATATTTGTTATAAGAAAATTTTACAAATATTTTAAAGGATCAGTTGTTCTACTGCACAATATCATATCGTTCTTTTAGAAATTTCATTCTTAGAACTACTTGAAAAAAAAAAAAAAAAACCGTCTAAAACAAATAAAAAAATTGAAAATATCTTAACAGTCCATCATTTAGATGATTGTTGTGGAAAGACGACATTTCTCGGATAGTTTTACAGGTTTTCAATTCAAGTATTCCATTTACTCTTTTAAATTTTGATTTAAAGATATTCCATCATATATGAATTTTCTTATCGATGAAGTCATCTTCTCATCCGCCCGTCTCTACTCAACTAACAAACTATATATCGTAATCGTATAATTTTCCCGTTAACCTGAGCCTTTTAAATATTTACTTTGGATAAAACTGAAATCACTCCATCATATTTGTTATAAGAAAATTTTACAGATATTATAAAGGATGAGTTGTTCTACTGCACAATATCAATATCATGTACTTATAGTCATGCCAATTATCTCTCACATAAACTTTTTAGTACATGTATAATATTATCAATAATGATATTCGGCTATAATGTGGCCGGCTACACGAGGGCATAATGATATTTGCCAATTGTATGCCAATTGTTTATAGTGACAATTCTAAATCTAAAATTTTTATTGTCTTTAAATTGGGAAGTTTTCATTATGTGGCACATATTTGATGATATTTTTCATCATGATTGTTTACATCATATGAGAAATGATCCCCACTATTCACTGTGGGGAGTGCCACGTTTATGTTTAGTTTTTTTCAGTATGATTTATTTTTATTTATAAAATTACTATCATTAAATTAATCTTATAAAATTATATTTAGTTTCATAATTTATTAATCTTTAAGAGTTAATAATCTTACATGTTTTACTTTTTTTCTAAAAAAAGTAATAGTACAATATTTTTCAGCTATCCAAATTAAATTACTAATTATGTTAAGATAATATATTTATTAAATGTTAAATAATCAATTTCAAAATTGAATTATATATAATGTACATGAATGCTTTACGTGTTTTACTTTTTCTCTACAAAAGTAATAGTACAATATTTTTCAGCTATCCAAATTACACTAGTGTAGTGCCCGTCAAAATTCAACGGGAATAATTTGATTTAGTAATTATTAAGTAAAAACTAATAAAAGATTAGTAATATATAAGTATTTATTGTAAGATTATAGTTTTGTTAGGATACATTCGAAAAAAATAGCATTAAACTAAATTAGAAAAAAAATAAAAATAGATCAATAAGGTGTGGCATTTCTCGGTTCGTTACGTTTTACTCATTAATTTGAATGTCAAGCAGCCCGTTGATCATGGTATTAGAAAGATAAATTAGGAGATGTTCCATTTCTCGGGTAATAATTTTCATTTTGAATGTTAAGTCATCAATTGTACATTGTAATATAGAAATAAATTGACGATTGATAACATTTCTTCGTTTGTAGTTGCATTTTTCATATTAAGTTTCCTATTGCTCGAAAAAAAAAATTGGTCGATGAGAAGTCGGATTCTTTCGTGTGGTTATATTCATTTCAATGTAAAGTCGTCCATTGTTCGATAATTGAAGGATAGAATGTCAAGCCTCCCGTTATTTAGATGATTATTGAGGAAAATTGACAATTCTCTGAGTTATACAGGTTTTCAATTCTAGTCTTCCATTTACCCTTTTAAATATTGATTAAGGATTACTCCATCATATATGAGTTTTCCTATCGATTAAGTCATCTTCTCATCCGCCCGTCTCGACTCAACTAACAAACTATAAGTCGTAATCGTGTAATTTTCCCGTTAACTTGAAGTTTTTTAAATATTTATTTTGGATGAAACTGAAATGACTCCTTCATATTTGTTATAAGAACATTTTACAAATATTATAAAGGATGAGTTGTTCTACTGCACAATATCATGTCGTTCTTTTAGAAATTTCAATCTTTGAACCACTTGAAAAAAAAATCATCTAAATCAAATAAAAAGATTGAAAATATATTGACAATCGTTTGTCCCTAAAGGCACAAAAATGATAGTAATGTAACAATTCATTGAAATAATTGTTAGGATTAAAATTATATAAGAAAAAATACGCGAATGAAAGGTAAAATTCGTAGAATTTTTTTACTTATTTTGTATGTCGAACAACTCGTTGCTAAGGTAGTTATAGTAGAAACAAAAAGGTCAAGAAGGGTTAAAATTTCTTTAAAAGTTGCACCTACTTTAAATGTCAAACTGCTCGTTAATTATTGAAATACAAAAATAAGTCACGAGAGATAATATTTTTAAAATCATTTGTTTTTCACAATAACAAAAAGTTTGGTCGGAAAAATATGTAATTTCTCAAATAGTTTAATTCAATTTAAATGTTAAGCTGTCCGTTATTCGATTTAAATGAAAAAATAGGCCAAGGAGATTTTTCGGATAGTTGTACTCATTTTGACTGTCAATTTGCCCATTGTTTGGGTGTATGTTACAGAAGACATAGAAAGTTCATTAGATTAAGGAGAGCTCTAATTTCTTAAAGAGTAGCGTTGTTTGGGTGTATGTTACAGGAGACATAGAAAGTTCATTAGATTAAGGAGAACTCTCATTTCTTAAATAGTAGTATGTAATCGTTTTGATCGTTGAAATATAATTAATTTTTACGCGTGCAATTTAATTACTGTCGCATTAGAATATAGTATATAGATAACATTTTTTTTGCATAATATATTCATTTTGAATGTAAGACGCCCGTTACTTGATGTGGGGCGCATAAGTTGCATGTCAAATTTAAATTTCCATACTTAATATTGCTTAATATATAATAATTTGTTTTATAGATTAACGTGATGTGCATAATAATGTTTCGTACTGTTTATTTTAGTTTTTCCATTCTATTTTAGCTGAAGTATATTTTATTGGATAACTTAGTCCATGATTGTATCGAAATTGAAATACTTCATTTCCTAAAAAAATATAATTAAAATTCATGTCCCACGTAGAAAATTTAAGTCGTATTGGTTTTATAAAAATCAACTTTATATTGTAATTAATTACCAAGTTTTATTATATATTTCCCTTATAAATAATTATCTTTTCTATGACCAATAATATATATATATATATATATATAATATGTACAAATGGATAACATATTAAAATATTTCATTTGAAGTTTAATTAGTTTAATTACGTAACATACTTTTGCGAGAAAGAATGAGAGAACTTTTAATTTATGAGTATGAATAGCTGGTAGAATCGTATTAGAAAAAGGATTGTAAAAAAGTGTACTCGTATTTATACTCGGATTGGTATGAATAATTGAACTAATTAGAGATACTATGAAATAATTAAAGATATATATCAAATTTTATGAATTAATTAAAGATATATATTACTATGAAATAATTAAAGATATATATCAAATTAAAGATACATATTAATTAGATTAAAATATTGATTAATTAGCCAAAATTATGAGAATTTAGCAAAATAATCAAGAAAAATCATGGTTGATCGACTTTTATTTTGCTATTATAGATATATAGATTATGTTAAGATAATTTATTTCTTAAATGTTAAATAATCAATTTCAAAATTGAATTATATATAATGTACATGAATGTTCCCCTACCCATCGTAGATTCGTAGGCACAATTTCAATTTTTTTTTTCTACTGATGTGGCAGTGTCGCTTCTATGATTTTCCCCTTTAGGGTTTTGTTTTTTTTAGTAGGGTTTAGGTCTTTTTTTTTTGTAGGGTTTATTTTTATAAGATATATTAATAACAGTTTTTCTTAAGTATACATTTGCCTCGTCAACCGTGAGCACATCAAGCATTCCCACAGTGAATAGTGGCGTTCATTTCTTATATGATGCAAATAATCATGATGAAAAATATCATCAAATATGTGCCACATAATGAAAACTTCCCAATTTAAAGACAATAAAAAAATTAGATTTAGAATTATCACTATAAACAATTGACATATAATATTATACATGTACTAAAAAGTTTATGTGAGAGATAATTGGCATGACTATAAGTACATGATATTGATATTGTGCAGTAGAACAACTCATCATTTATAATATCTGTAAAATTTTCTCATAACAAATATGATGGAGTGATTTCAGTTTTATCCAAACTAAATATTTAAAAGGCTCAGGTTAACGGGAAAATTATACGATTACGATTTATAGTTTGTTAGTTGAGTAGGGACGGGCGGATGAGAAGATGACTTCATCGATAAGAAAATTCATATATGATGGAGTATGTTTAAATCAATATTTAAAAGAGTAAATGGAATACTTGAATTGAAAACCTGTAAAACTATCCGAGAAATACCGTCTTTCCACAACAATCATCTAAATGATGGACTGTTAAGATATTTTCAATTTTTTCTTATTTGTTTTAGATGGGTTTTTTTTTTTTCTTTTTCAAGTGGTTCTAAGAGTGAAATTTCTAAAAAAACGACATGATATTGTGCAGTAGAACAACTGATCCTTTAAAATATTTGTAAAAAATCTTATAACAAATATGATGGAGTCATTTCAGTTTTATTCAAAGTAAATAAGTAAAAGACTTCACGTTAATTGGAAAATTATACTATTATAACTTATAGTTTGTTAGCTGAGTGGGGAAGGGGGATGAGAAGATGACTTCATCGATAGGAAAACTCATATATGATGGAGTAATCCTTAATCAATATCTAAAAGAGTAAATGGAAGACTTGAATTGAAAACCTGTAAAACTATCCGAGAATTGTCAACTTTCCTCAATAATAATCTAAATGACGGGCGGCTTGATATTTTATCCTTCAATTATCGAACGACGAGCGACTTTACATTAAAATGAATATAACCACGCGAAAGAATTTCATTGACTAATTTTTTTTTTCAAGCTAAGAGAAACTTAATATGAAAAATACAAACAATTGAAAAAAATATATATAATCAATCGTCAATTTATTTCTATATTACAACGTACAATTGATGGCTTAACATTCGAAATGAGTATTACTACTCGAGAAACGTTAACCTCCCCTAATTTAATTTTCTAATACCATGATCAACAGGCTGATTGACATTCAAAATGAGTAAAACATAACGAACCGAAAAATGTCACACCTTATTTATCTATTTTATTTTATTTTTTAATTTAGTTTAATGCTATTTTTTTCGAATGTACCCTAACAATACTATAATCTTACAATAAATACTTATATTATTAATTTTTATTATTTTTTACTTAGTAACTACTATCAAATGGTTCCCGTCGAATTTCGACTCCGTGTGACTAAATATATTATGATGATGTGTCTTGAAGGGAATGGAGCAAGACACGTCAAATCTAAAAAAGTTTAATGGTAACATTTATAATGTACTGAAATAGTACATAATTTTGAAGCAAAATATAAATTTACATCTCAATAATTAAATGTGATGGATTTTTTGTACGAGGACATCTTATTTTTCGAATAAGACTACTCTCTCAGTCTCAGCCGCCCAAAACATATATATAATCAACTAAATTAAGAGATAAGATAAGGAATTAGAGAAAACTAATCATATGAACCAAGTCCACTATTCACCTACTAGATATTATAATCTCACAACAACTCATTTATAAGAACTTTTTCAACTTTGTTAAATTGAAAACAATAATAAAATAAAATATGCATGCAATGAAAAAGCATCTGAGCCTAATCAAGAGGATAATATATGATTTAAAAACACGTTGATGTTTGTTGTTTATCTTACAAGAGTGGCCAAAACATATGCTAAAAGTGTGTTCTTTTTTCTTTGTTATCTTTAGTTTTTAAATTAAAGAATATAAATTAAGAGAACAAAGAGGTTGTGGCCACAGTTTACTTATAGTTTTTGCAGAATTAATTATTTAATTAATAATGTAAAATTAGAAAGCTAAACCGACCCTAGTATTGGTGTCACTCTCTGGCTTATGTGTGGGCGGCGCAATGAGGATTTTTCTTGCAAGAATTAGGAATTGATTTCTCACTACTGTTGAATTTATTTATTATTTTTTTTAATAGTACAAATTTCATCACTAACGGCTCCACTTATGCGCAATTCTCTGTTTAATTATGAGACATAATCATACCCTTAATCGAATTGACGTAGTAGTTGAGTTTGTAACTTAATTAAGATTATAAAACCGAATTTCCAACAATATATACTCCTTTTAACAAAGTAGTATTGTTAGCATTATTCTCAATTAAAAAGATGAATCTAATACTAGAATTCGAATGTATATTTAACTAGTATTGCACCCGCACGATGTGCGGAGAATAATTATCTAAAGTTATACATATTTTAGATATATAGAAAAATAGAGGCGATGCCACATATACATGCCGTTGATGTGGTACTTCGAATCTATAACGGAATATGCTAACATAAGATCTAATTAAACCATGAATTACAAATGTTTGGAAAAGCTCTATTGAGCGATGAAAGAAAATTGAAAGATTACATACTGAGATTTGAATAATGATAGAAATTACTTTAAATAAGATGGAAATAGTGAGTAACTAAGATTAACATCATTTTATTCATTAAAGCTCGCCTGCATTGTATCTAAAAACTAGAAATGGAGACTTTGATAGTATTCACTTAATCTAGAAAATTGCCCGCAAAATGATTTCTGATTTTATATCGTGTTTTATACATAGTATATATTATATGGAGTATTTAAATTGAATGAATGTATTTTAAGATAAATTAAAACTATGACATTTAATGAATCTGATTTCATTAATCTAAATATATTTATGGTATAATTTTTCTTTTATTAATTTAATAATATAGTAATACAATTACCTGTTTTATTTTTATTAATTAAGTCATCTAATAGTATTATATTTCAATGAGTGAATTTAATTTAAATAAACTAAAGCTAACTGGGGTACGTCGCTATGGCAGTTAAGGAATCGGCATAAATCAATCTGATACCCATATTTAATGTTTTACTTTTATTAATATAGTAGTAATTTAATGTATATTTACTTGATTGACTGGAATTTAATCATTTATTTTGTTTTTATTAATTTAATAATATAATCTATTTACTCGTTGAGTTGATGAAGTTTATATTAACCGACTAACCGCTGAGTACGTGGGCTTTTCCGTTCCTTAAATAAAATTAATCAAATTTATATTTCAATATTCTTTTGACATTGAAATTGTTTTTATTTACAAAATCGCCACTCAAATTGAAATTCAATTTGAGGATTCATGTTTGATACATATACTAGTATTTGTACCCGTGCGATGCACGGTTTAAAGCAGTGTATACGATCAGTTAAGTCAAAGATCAAATTGAACTGGTCTAACTGATAAATCGAAAAAAAACTAAAAATACCAAACCGAAACCGACCAGAAACCCAAACTCGATTTCGATTTTGATTTTAGCTTCGGTTGAACTGAAAATTGGGGCAATTCGAAAAAAATTATCCATCAAAGAGAACATGAGAAAATACTATTAAAAAAAAAAAAAATCCCCTCATTTTCCATAAAAAAGAACACACATTTACTTTACAATTGGATTACAGGATCCATCTACAACTTAATTCAATTTTTTTTTTAACATCTCCAATTCTAGCCTATGATTGGAGAAGAAAATTGGGGAAAAATTTCTTTTCATTAATTAGCTACATTGCAAAAAGAGTTAATTACAAAATACAAAGAAATTTGCATTTATACTAAAAGGAAAAAGGCGTGTTCCCTAAACTAAAGCAACATTAACCACTAGCAACTCTTCTACAAAATAGAAAAATATTTCTTCTTGATTTTTCACAAATGCACACTTCACAATATAGCATCTAGATCTTCCATAAAAAATAAAAAATAAAAATTAAAAGTGAATAGAATGTGTTCGATAGCAAGCCTTTTTTTTCTTTTTTTCTTTTACCAATGGCCAATTTTAGTACACAATCTTTTATCATTTGATAATACACTTGGAGGCGTAACTCTTGTATTTGCACTATCATACAAGTGGTTTCATAAGTAATGAATCTAAAAAAAAATTATACCTAAAATTGATGTTCTATACCAGAACTCTTGAATCATTACTCCCTAAGAAGCACGGGAACGGGGACGGGAACGAAATACGAATACGATACGATACGGAAATATGTTAATTTTCTAAAAATGTAAATACGAATACATCAAAAATACGTTTATACTTTTTAATAATATTTATATTTTTTAATAATAATAATAATAATAATAATAATAATAATAATAATAATAATGTGGAGATCATTAATAGACATATATGTTTCAAAAAGCTCAAGTCCAACATTAAATGCCCAACATTTTCCATAAATGGCCCAATTCCCAAACCCTACATTTTGAATAAAACTAATGGCGAGGGCTAAATTGGAGCAACAAGTCGCGAAATCAATCGTAAGTAGCAGTGTAGCCATATTTTACGGCGGCAGAAGCAATGGATATTTTTTCAGGTAGGTATGTGTCGCGAATAAGGGTGGAGGCAAAATAAAACGCTAGAAACGCGTATCTTAAACGTATTAAATACGTATTATTTAATTAAAAAATAAATAAATAAAAAACAATTAAAAATACATTTTTAATATGTATTCTTGGCGTATTTTGCCGTATTTCGTATTACGTGCGTATTAATACGGGAACGCCACCCTCCTGGACGTCCCCGTGCTTCATAGATTACTCCATTTTTTCTTCAATATCGTGACCTTCATAAGTTTCAATTGTAAAAAAGCTCGAGACATCAATCATCTTGCAAAGGCTAGTTCTAAGATAAGATTTAGGGACAATTCAAATTTAGACTCTATCTTAATACAAACTTGGGTTATATCATATACTATGTCACTATTACCATGCCTATTTTAGTTGTGGCTGAATTCTCTGTCTTACATAACTCTTTTTCGTCGGGAACTGTTAGATTCAACCCTGGCCTTGCCGGTCGTTTTTCAATTGTCTCGTAGGTTCGATTGAGATGGTTTTCCTAAATATCTAGCCATGTCAACTTCAACTTCAGGAAGTGGCAATGGGGATGCTTGGATATACATATAAATTTACAGAGATTTTTATGAGAATTGTGGATGAAAGTAGGGCGGTGACCAGGGCGTTGTAAGATATAGTGTTTATGTGAGACATTTTGTCAAACATGAGGTGAAAGTCTGTGAAATAACCGCAGCGGACGCACATGAAGAGGATGTTATTGTGTAGGAATAGTGGGGATTTCATTGGCTGGAGCGCGGTGGTGCGAAGGAGGCCAGGGCGGGGATGCGACGGGCTTCCCGGAAGAAGGTTGTGGCAGCGCATTTCTGGAGGAGGTGGAATGTTGTTGAAGAAGCTTTAAGCGGCGGTGAAAGTGGCATAAAATGTTTGATGTTGTACTCTTCCTCTATGGTGAAATGTTCTCATCGATGTTCCTTATATTTTGCAGTAATGCGCGATTTCTCTCTGGTTTTCCCTCATTATTGCGGTTACATGGAAAATGTGGAAAAGGAATGGTTATATTAGCAGTTTTTTTTTTTGGCATAACATGTGACCTTCAAATTCACTTAATCTACAAAATTACCATCCAAATTGAAATCCAATTGAAAGATTCCCTCTTTATATATATATATATATATATATATAGGGTTGAGATCATGTACAAAACCATAATTGCGTAGGAAATGAGAAGCATCCATGACCTTTGATTACTCCAAAACAAACGGATCAGATTTAATCTCTATTATTTGGATAACTGTTACAATTTTCCTTAATTACTCATATGGAGACGCATGAAGGGTAATTAAGTAAATATAAAATAACCATAATTTATGGAAAAATGAAAAGGTGGCGATTTTTTAGGCAAATGGGGTGAAACATGCATGATGAAAACAAATCTTACGAATCGTAAATGATTTTATTCATATAATTTTAAAAAATATATTTTTTAATGGAATTTATAATGAATTTGAATGTGGCATACTATTTGAATTATAATGAATTGCACCGTAAAATGCATTATAGTGAATTGCTCAGTAATTTATAATGCATTGGAAATATTGACGAATGTGGCATACTATTTTATGTTAATGGATAGGTATTTTTAATGCATAGGTATTTATTTCATAATGCACATTTAAGTATTAATAATGTAGTGCATAGGTTTTTATAATGCATAAGTATTTATTTCATAAAGCATATTTAAGTATTAATAATGTAATGCATAGGTATTTATAATGCATATGTATTTATTTCATAATGCACATTTAAGTATTAATGTAATGCATTATGTGAATAATCCATACATCTCTTTTATGTTTTATAATGCATACATATGTAATGCATAAGTGAAAAATAATGTCATTTATATTATATTTCTTCTCAAAAATACTAAATACTACATAGCAATACAATGCATTATTTTTATTATTTAATGCATTACAAAAGAAAGTAATAGAATATTATACAAATATTATTTGAATAATGCATTTATTTAACTTTTGTAATGCATGGATTGAACTGTAATGATGCATTTCACATTAAGTCGTAAAAATGGTAAAGTACAATGCATCACTTTTATTATTTAATGCATTAAGAAAGAAAGTAATAAAATATATAAAATATTATATGAATAATGCATTTATTTAATTTTTGTAATGCATTTCGTTGAACTGTGATGATGCAATTCACATAAAACCGTAAAACTGTTAAAATACATTACCTGAATAATCCATCACATAGATGATTGATTCAAATTTATAAAATAGCATGCGATATTTTTATTTTTTTTTAAATCACCAATCTATGACTGAATAATTTATTTTCTCCATTGACGAAATACAAAAACCGTATTCTTGAATTTTAAATTTTTAATGCGAAATTTGTATGCAAAATAAGATAGGAGAGAGAGGATATGAAGAGGTGAGAGATTTATCTAGGATTTGCATAGATTTAGGAAAGAGAGAGAAAAATCAATCCTTAATTTTAGTGGATAATCGTCCACTCTCTAAAAGAAAACTACATTAATACCCCTCCATCAATTAATAAGGTAATATTTTAATAGAAATATAGAAATAAAAGTTGACCGTAGATCTTTCAAAATGTACGAATCAGATTATTTCTTATTTTTTACACAATAGCTCATTTTTATATGATCTATATCCTATATATATATATATATATATATATATGTATAATACGATTACGCATCTCTATCATATGTCGATTTTTCTCAATTTTTCGTGAATATTTTCCTAAATTCTCGTGGCTTTGACTATATTAGGCAATAATTTAATCAATTTACATATACCATATTATAATATAACTCCATATTTATATATATCTTGAATATTAAGCATATAAATATAATTATATATATCTCTAATACGTACTTATTATCATTTACCAATTTTTATTATTGATTTCCTTCATACATAATTATCTTTTTTCATGACTTATGGAGTACATAAATATACACGTATATCATATTGAATTTTATCATCTTAAACATAACTAGACTAATTAAATGGTGGATCATTATTTTTTTAAGAAAGCAAACAATTCGTAAATATATAGACAGAAGTGTTAATAATAATAATAATAATAATAATAATAATAATAATAATAATAATAATAATAATAGTAGTAGGTTACATATATATGTATGATAATAATACGATTACGGATTCTCACATGGCATTATATAAATGTCAACAAATGTTACCCTCAAATGGTTGAACGACTGACGACTTGCCATTTAAAATGATCACAACTACCCAAGAAATATTATATCTCCTGTTAGGATACTTATGTAAGGGTGAACTTGAATCAAGTTGATAATAAAAGAAGTGTTTTGATTCGATTCCAAAACCCGTGTTTTTAAATAGAATATTTCTCTTACTATCTTTGATGATCCAACTCTAAGTTACTATGTACATTTTAATGTATTAGAAGAACTCATCTGTTAAGGAGCTCTAAGTATTAAAATGTAACTCTTAGAGTATCTATGTGAGAACGCTTAAAAGAAGCTGAAACGTCTGGCTAAAGGAAGAACAGCGGAACGCTTCAAAGACGGAACGTCCAGACAAGCCAGAGCGTGCTTCCAAGGACGGAGCACTTGTCAGGAAGCGTGCCGAAGCAGAAGCGAGAGCAGCAAAGTACAAGGCAAGAAGCGAAGCGTCCTTAGCCTGAAGGAAAGCCGGAGCGCCTGTCTGAAGGAAAGCCGGAGCGCGCTTCAAGTACAAAGCGCTTCCAGACCAGAGTGTGCCCTGAGAACAAAGCGTCTGCAACAAAGCCGCATGAAAGAAGAGCGTCTGAACAACTCGAAGAGCGTGCTTAGTTTAAGAGTGAAGGAGCTCGCTTTCATCACGCAAAGCGTCTCCACCCTTAGCTGCTTCAACTGTAAATTCAAAGCAGACAAAGCGCCTTCCAGGGTCAGAGCGCGCTTTCAGGTCAAAGCGAGAGCGTCTGATAAGCAGGTGAGACGTGCCAGCTGCCAGACCATGTGTCCGCTCCGTATTGCTAAAAAAAACGGTGAACCGTCCAATCGCCGAATGCGCAGGACTAGGGACTGACAAGTCAACAACTATTCTCCTAGGATTATGCGCTAAATAGTAAAAGTTCTTATTCGGATTGGACATGGCGAGAGGTGCACGCAATCTATCTTTTCAACAGATAGATTTATTTTCCCTCTCTATAAATAGATGTTCAAGCTACATAAAAAAATATGGTAGAGAGAGCAAGCAAACAAAGTAGAAACCATCCTACATCTCTCCCACAAGATCTTCGGATCTCAACCTTCTAGTTTATCAATAAGGCTTCAACTTCAATATCCATAAGCCTTAGAGAGAAATCCTAGCCTTCTACATTATACTTCATTGTAAAAGGATTTCTCATTAGTTCGAAACTATACGAACACAAACCCAAACCAAGTTTGAGAGTTTAGTTTGTAAAGGTTGTAAGACTCATGAGTGCCGATTGTATAAACTCATAGGCTCGTGAGTGCCTATCGCATAAACTCACAGATTTGAGTGAAGTTCGTCACCGATGAATGGTGATAAGAGTGGGCGTAGGAGCAGTTGCTCCGAACCACTATAAATCTTGTCTAAAGCGTGTTCCAGGGACCAACATCTCCGATGGATAACCCAAACAACGTGCGGCTTAATATTCAAATCGAATATAACTACTTGACTTGAATAGTGCAACCCAACAAATGTAATCCTCCAACATATATTACCTTCAAATGGTTAAAGCAAACAACGGGCGCCTAAGCATCAAAATGGAAATGCCTGAAAAATAATATCACTATTAAATCAATTTTTCTATTACGTGTATGACGAACGTCTTGAAAAATCAAAATTTGAATGAATAGGACTACTTGAACACTTTTATTAATCTAATTTTATATTACCGTAAAAGCGACGGTGCACATTTTATAATTTTTCCTGACTGACGGGACAGTGGCACGTCAATGATTTTTTTCTTTAGGGTTTAATTTTCATTTAGTAGGGTTTAGTTTAGTTTTTTTTGTTTGGTAGGGTTTATTAGGCCTCAGAGTCAACTCCCTAAAAATAAATACATTGTTCATACACTCTAGCATAATAATAATAATAATAACAATAATAATAATAATAATAATAATAATAATAATAATAATAATAATAATAATAATAATAATAATAATGGTAGGTTACAAATATGCTAATAATATGATTACGGATTCTCATCCTACATGGCATTATGATGAATTTTCGTGATTATTTTTTTAGATTCTTATGGCTGAGACAAATTTTATTTTAAAAGCCAGATTTCATATATTCAATTAGAATTTTAATATATATTATACAAATGTCAAAAAATGTTACCCTCAAATGGTTGAACGACTGACGGCTTGCCATTCAAAATCATCACAACTACCCGATAAATATTATATCTCCGATGGATAATCCAAACAACGAGCGGCTTAATACTCAAAATGAATATAACTACTTGACTTGAATAGTGCAACCCAACAAATATAATCATCCAAACAGTTGACCCAAATCAATTATACGTTGTTTGGATCAAATATAATATTTTTTGAAAATGATCACAACTACCCGAGAAATATTATATCTCCGATGTATAATCAAAACAACGGGCAGTTTCATATTTAAAATGAATATAACTATATGCAACCCAATAAATGTCATCACTCAAAACAGTTGACCCGTATCTCCAATAGATAATCCAAACAACGAGAGACTTCATATTGAAAATAAAAATAACAACTCGACTTGAGAAATGCAACCCAACTAATGTCATCCCTCAAAACAGTTGACCAAAACAACGGGGCGGGCGACGTAGTTTTCAAAAAATATTATATTAAAAATGAACACAACTGCCAACAAATATTATTCTCAAATGGTTGAACTAAGCAACGGGCGACTTGACATTCAAAATGAATATAAATACCCGAGAAAGCGGCTTGATATTCAATACGAATACAATTAACCGAGAAATAGTATTTCTTCGATGGATAATCCAAATAACGGGCGGCTTTATATTCAAAATGAATATAACCACTCGACTTGATAAATACACAACAAATGTTATCCCTCAAAACAGCTAACCCAAACAATGAGAGACTTTTGAAATAAATATAACTACTCAAAAAATATTACTTTAAAAATGCATACAATTTCCAAAAAATGTTACCTTCAAATAGTTGAACCAAACAACGGGCGCCTAGGTATCAAAATGGAAATGCCTGAAAAATAATATCACTACTAAATTAATTTTTCTATTACATGTATGACGAACGTCTTGAAAAATTAAATTTTTAATAAATTATGAAAGGGACGGCTTGATATTGCAAATATACGATGCTAAATGTGAAATATTATATCTCATTTACTTTTTTCTTTTGTTATAATTTAATATTAATATTATCTTTTAAATTCTACTTTAAAATTGCAACAAAAAGTGATCCAGTCGAATTTCGACGGGTGATACACTAGTATATATATATATATAGATTAGTTACTAGGTGATGATAGCGATGATACAAAATGACGGTAATTAAAAAAGACAAAAACTTGTGTCAGCCGGAGGCACCGTGCGGCCGGGCCCAAAGTGTCAATCTTTATACAGAAAAGTGCAAATTTATATGAAAAAAGTGTCAATCTTTAACATAATTATTTTACGAATAAAATGATAATTTTTAAAAGTGCCAATCTTTATACAGAAAAGTGTCAATATATATGAATAAAAGTGCAATTGTTTTAGCCCGGCCGCACGGTGACTCCGGCTGACCCAAGTGTGTCCCATTAAAAAATTGACCCTTTTGATCATTCCAGACGGTCGGTGTTTATTTATTTATTTATTTTTTAATATTTATTTTATTTTATTTTTAGAATAATATAAATATGTAATCCTCTTAATTAATCGTTAGTGGACCCTTTTCCACCTCATGGTCGGCTATAAAATAATATTAATAGTGATAAGTAAATTCGTATATGGAATAAGTATCGAAATGATTGTAGCGTTTTAATCTATTAACATGTCACACATTTGTGTTCCATTAAATGATACTTCGATTGTAATTCTGTTAATTTATGTTAAATAGGGATGAATATGAATCATATGATATACAGTACTAATAATGATACTAGAAAACAAATCTCTATCAATTAGACTAGGTTGGTTACATAAATTTAATTAATGATTATTTTTTTCTCCGGTTTGGTTAAAAACCTACTAGTTCAGTTTAAATTGGAGTTACCCTAAATTAAAAAAAAAAAGAAGTTTAAATTGGAGTTCTCAAAACCGAATTAAACTCGGTTCCAGAATCTCATGTTTTAAATTAAAAAAATTCAATTAGTTTCTGTTTCTTATAATTAAAAACAATCTCAAAACTTTGTCATGCCTATCCGAAATGTTAGAGAACAACTGGCTGGAATTATTATCTCCAAAATGCAACTCAATCATCTGTGCCCCATCATGTTATCCTTTTTTTTTTCATTTATTGTTATTATAATTTTTTAAAATACTAAAAATGATTTAATAATGCAATATTTTTTTTTAATCAGGTAAACACAAATAAGCTTTATAATTACTTTTAGTATTTAATTACACTTTTATTAAATATATTAGGGTTAATAAACTCAAAACTAGGGTATATAATTTTTAGAAACTTTAATTTTTATTTATAAATACCTACATTATAGTATTTTTTTTTATTTTTATCAAAAACAAAAGTATAAACTGAGTAGAAATTAAATTTGGTACACAATTGAGACACCTAATTTGGGACAGAAGATGTCAATCCCGAAATTTTCCACTAAAATTTCAGGGTATTTTAAATAACTCAGCTTATAGAATCTGATAGTAAAATTAGAAATATTTTTATGCTTCGACTTCCAAAGCTTCATGTATTATACTATTATTATGGTCTATAATTTCTGTTTCCATATATGTTTATTATCACGAATTTGTATAAAATATAGCAACGCTTCTAATCATTTTCTACATCACACTGTGGAGGGGGGAGCAATCACCATGAATGACACGTGGCACGGTGGCAAGAAACTTGAGGCGCCCAATCACGCAGTGACAGGTGGCACTAAAGGAGGCTCCTTGCATTACTCCACTACATATATAGAGAGCTTCTCCTCGAGCAGAAGACGTATACCGCGAAAAACCATAATTCTGTTCTGTGCGCTAGCTTCAACAACCACAGAAGCAGAGACAATGCCGCTCGCTAAAATCACCATCGGATCTCCGGCGGAAGCCACCCACCCCGACGCCATCAAAGCCGCCGTCGCTGAGTTCATTTCTATGCTCATCTTCGTCTTCGCCGGCGAAGGCTCCGGCATGGCTTTCGGTAATCCAAATATCATGATCGATAATCTCTTCGTAAAATTATAAGCATTATTAAAAATTAATCCGATCGATCGATTCTGCTGTTTTTACAGCGAAGCTCACTGACGGCGGAGCAGCCACCCCCGCCGGCCTGATCGCGGCGTCGATAGCGCACGCTTTCGCGCTCTTCGTCGCCGTCTCCGTCGGCGCCAACATCTCCGGCGGCCACGTGAACCCCGCCGTCACCTTCGGCGCCTTCATCGGCGGCCACATCTCCCTCTTCCGAGGCATCCTCTACGGGATCGCCCAATTGCTCGGATCAGTCGCCGCATGCCTGTTGCTCAAGTTCTCCACCGGAGGATTGGTACGTAATTCACATACTATACGCAGTCTTCTATTTTTCCCCAATTCGCATAAAATCTAGGTCAATTGTTCTGATCCGACGACGACGTCGTATGAATGGACGCAGGAAACGTCGGCATTCGCGCTCTCCTCCGGCGTATCGGAGTGGAACGCCGTGATCTTCGAAATAGTGATGACCTTCGGCCTAGTATACACCGTATACGCCACCGCCGTGGACCCGAAGAAGGGCGACATCGGGACCATTGCGCCGATCGCGATTGGTTTGATCGTGGGCGCTAATATCTTAGCTGGCGGCGCTTTCGACGGCGCGTCGATGAACCCCGCCGTCTCTTTCGGACCGGCGGTGGTGAGCTGGACGTGGAGCAGCCACTGGGTGTACTGGCTCGGACCTTTGGTCGGTGCAGCCATCGCTGCGCTTGTGTATGAGATTCTCTTCATCAACCAGAGCGGCCATGACCAGCTCCCAACCACGGATTACTAAGAGAGAAATTCATAATTATTTTCTCGATTTTTCTTCGTTTCGAAAAAAATGGTAATGGTGTGCAGTGTCTGTTTTTCTTTTTCCATTTTCACCAGCTCTGTTGTATAATGATGTATGCTATCAGTTGTCTTGATTATGTGGAATCAATTTCAGCATTCAAGCATCACGTGATCAAAAATAGATTAATTGCTTGAAAAAAAAAATATAATAATAAAAAAATAGACACGTATGATTTTTCCCACACACGTACAAAATTTGACGAAGTAAGATACGGTGGAAAAATTTCATGCCAAGTCATTTTTTTTTTCGAGTTGTTCCAATTTTTTTTGGGCGTAATTTGCTACAAATTAACAAATTTGTGAATCTTTTGACAATAAACAAATTATTGAAATATACGAAGCCATAGTTCGATGTTGAAATATGTTTGTTGGATTGGGTATTCACACCTCTGTGAAATTGGCTAATGTAAATAAAACAATGTTATGATAAAATTAGTGAAGTTAGGCAGATCTATTTTCGCGTGTTTATTTGGATTAAACGAAGTTATGCGAAGCCGTATTGTAGTGAAAGTGATGCCACGTCTTGCTTATTTGGATTATTGCACCATGTTTCTTGGAATTAAGTACTGCATATTAGGACATTGAATATTAATTAATTAGTCAAATAGGGATTTTTTATTATTATTATTATTAAAGTTCTCTTGTCAAATTGGATGCGGATGGAAATTATGAAAGTTTCCTACATTGATTTTCGAACAACAAATTCGAATAGTTTGAATTGTTTGTTTGATGCAAGACTAGTTACCTTGTAATTTAATTTCAGCATAACTTAAAATAAAAAAAACAAAAAAAAAACAATAATCCCATTAGATATTCAGATCCAAGAACACAATAAACGATTATTAATCAGGCAGCAGAATGAGGATCTATTCTCAGCTTCGCTTCTTCTTTTCTTGTTTTCCAAGTTTCGATCGGCGTTGCTTGAACATGTGAAGGTAAAGTTTCAACCACAGGAATGGATAGCAGAAAAGCAAAACCTGCATAGAGTTCAAATGTAAATTTAAAACAGAGAAATATGTGAAGAAAGGAAGTTATGCTATATATAGTCTATTTATGATAAAGGATGATGATAATCTCTGAAACAAAACTGGTACACTGTATTATCAGAAGCAAATCTACGGATAAAAGAAGGTAAGTAAATCTGTTGCTTTTCTTCTTTTGTCAACAAGCATTAATGCTGCAAAATTAGTGGAGTATTCTCAAATACAGAAGTAATGGACATGAAAATAGGATATTATATATATCCTTCAACTTCAGAAGAATGTACATGACAATTGCTTCTCAGTTTTCTAGTATCAAATAAATAGAAGTTGCCAAAATCCGAGAACCTAAATAGCCTAAAAACCACGCTTTTTTTTATGGTTTAGTGGTTAATAAACTATTTGAGGAAGTGAGACGTACCACGATGAAGTAGTAGTAGCTGAAGGGAAGGCTATCTCCGTAGAGGTTTTCCTTCTTTATGAATGGAAGCGCTTCGTACATATTCCACACTACATCAAGTATGCCATCAATTTTAGTGCAGATGAGCGAAAGAGCAAACCATGATACTAACAGAAGGAACATTTAGAACGAGAATCGAGTTGTCAAAATACTTACTTTCACCAGAAAAAACTCCAATGGGGTACAAGACAATGAATGCATTGTACCTAACAAAGCAAAAACAGATTTGCATCAATATATAATCAAATAATGAGGAGTATCTTTCCCCAACCATTATGTTTTTAAGTGTCCCATGCACATAATTAATTAGAAAGTGTACCTGATTAAAGTTATCCAATTTGGTGAAGTGCCAACGCATTGAAGAGCATAATGCGAATACCTGATTACCTACATCAAGAGATGTGATGTAAAATGTCTTATGCAACATAAATGCAGTCGAGACAGAGAATGAAGGAGATAAAATCAAGCTCAAAACAAAGATTTAGTTAATCTGATTTTCCTTAACCGCGAAAAAGAAGGTTTAGAACTTCGAAAACCAGGCTCATGAGATGCAAACTGTTGAGTTTGTGAGGATAGTTGACCAAAAATAGAAATTCCCTAACTTTTTTATTTATCTGAAAATTCACCAGTCCCACATCTGAACATGCTGTATTAATTCTAGTGGAATCATCTCCAGTCAGAAAATATAGACATCTAGCTTCTAATAAAACAAACAAATTGTATGTTACTTTCGTTTTGTAAACTTACTTTACTAATTGCATTTATTTACCCACCAAAAAAAAAAAGAAAGAATCGGATGCCTATAAATTTCTCTCAATAAAATCCCAACTCGGAAATGAGGTAAAAAGAGAGGCTGGTATGTTTTTCAGTTGAACATCAAGAACGTAGAGAAAGGTCGAATGGCAAATCTTGGTTGCAGTATATTAGAACAATTAGTGCTTTAGCGAATTCCTCATGAATGCAATCATAAAAGCCAGTAAGACGAACTACTACTAACATACAAAAGAGCTATTCATCTCTTCATCTCATTGCCAACATGTTGAATCATTTTCACAAACATAAACCTGCCAATAGAATTGTACAATTCCCAACTCACCTCGGATACACTCCACGCAACAAACGTTATGAAGACCGATGGAAGTTCTTGTACCTGCATAAAAAATTAAATTACTATCATTTTCAATCCCCCTAAAATCAAAAATTCTTCAACACCCTTTACTGCATATGCTCAAACCTTTTTTTCTTCTTCTTGTAATTCCACATGTTCATCAATAATCAATAATGTATTTTATTGAAATGTGATTTTAGTTAGTTGTAAAATTCTTGGTACAGACCTCAGGAATTCCACGAACAACAGCGAGCAAAAAGTGAATCCTTCCTCCCCATTGCATCAGAGGAAGCAGAACACCACTTGGCACAATTCCTTAAAATTTAAACAGAGAAAGAAAGCTTCGTCTTCACATTCAAAATTTTAAAGGCCAAGATTTGAATTTCGAAACTCACCAATAGCCCCATGAATAACTTCCAAGAATGCAAGACTTTGCAAAAGGCCTTCAATTCGTACCAAAAAATCAAGAACGAAAGCATTAACACAAAAACAATCACTCCCAATCTGAAAAAAATTTATAAAAAAAAAATAATAATAATCCACGCAGGCATATACAAATAAATAGAGATCCATGGGTTGGTGGGTACTCACAGATTAATTCACCGGCACAAGAGAAGGCGCCATTAGTTGAGTTGGAGGAAGAGAAGTTGCTCAAAATTCTGAACAGAGACAAAGCCCTACAAGTTGGCACACAAGGGTCAGCGGAGGGGAAAGAGAGAGAGAGAGAGAGAGAGAGGTACCATCCCGATGCCTGCAAGAGATTGTAGAGGAAGAGATAGGAATTCCGCAGTTGTGACATTTCCAGTGGGAGTGTGTGGAGCGAGTTTGGTTAGAGTTTGGAACTGTAGATTCGATGATGTTAGAGTAATTAAATTAATTTAAATTCTGGTAGCATATCTGGGATAAGTCGACTCTGTCTTATTTGAATTATTACAGTAGTAGTAGTATATGTTTAATTTGCATTTCTCACTTGAAAACTGTGTTACAACCTACCTACCCAATTAATGCTGATTATGTAGGTAGGGAGAGTCAGCCAACCTCCATTAAAGGTGGAAAGTGGGAGTTAAAAGCTGAAAGCAATTGCTTGTTTGAAGGGTGTGTGCTTGAATTACAATTCCAACGTGAAAAAAGAACCTAAACTTAGGCAGGGCCAAGCCTTCATAAAAGATGGAAGGTGAGAATTAATGGCTATGACATAAGAAGATTTTGAACGAGAACGAGACCACACATCTAAAAAATAATAGTAATACTACTAGTAATGAATATATATATATATAAGCCCAGCCCAGTATCACGGAAAGTCGGAAAATATATGCTACTCGGATTCAGACCTCTTTTATAGAAGAGCAGCCCAAGAAGCAATTATCATAAAAGAGTTTTCAATTTTCAAGTTTCATCATAAAATATTTACAGAAACGCTCATCTACTTGCGGTGGGCACACTTAGTGCTCGTTTGGTTCAAATTGGGTAACGGAAAGGAAATGAAATCAAGTCAAGTAAGAGAATTGTAGGTCCCGATAAATAGTTATTGGTGTATCGGGGGGGGGGGGGGAATACACCAATTAGCCAACCGTTTTGACTTTTCAAAACTGTTTGATCTTACTGAGTCGTTACTACAGTATATCAGAGCAGTTTAGTTTTTCTAGCTCAATCAGTAAACTGCTGAGCTTGCAAAACTAACCTGCGTGCGGAAGTTTGGTGGGAAGGTTGGCTAACAGTTTTCAAAACAGTTTTCAACGGAAACTTTAATTCAGGCAAGTGTTCATGCAAGACAGGTTACAGTGATGCAGGTTGTGAACATGCAAACTGTGTAAATTAATAAGTAAATGACAAGAGAGACACTAGGAATTTTTATCGTGGTTCGGAGTAAACAGCTCCTACGTCCACGCCAGATTCCGTCGAATATGTAATCCCTTAACTTGAGATTTTTCACTCCTTTTAACACTGGTGGAGGTCCGGTCCAAATTCAAGTCTTTCTCTTAGACTGAATCTAGCACAATTCTTGAGTCATGTCTCTTCTTACTTACATACAAACTATCATGCAATCTTACTAACACTAAATGACTAGTGCTACTATCCAAACTTGAAAGCTGTGAATAGCTATCGTCGTAAGGAATACAACTCAATCAACTACACTAGTTTTTCAACTTTGATGGTAGTGAGAGTGTGTGTGATGTGTTCTAGTAAGACAGATTCCAGAATGATTAGAAATCTACAATGATCAACACTTGGGAAAGCTCTAGTAATTTCGAGTGTTGATTGAATGAATTTTAGCTTGAGATTTCTGTAGCGTTTTGGCTTGTATATTGAGTTTTTCCCGTACTTCAATCTGGAATGAGTTGAGGTATTTATAGAGAAGCATTTGAAATAGAGCCGTTGGAAGTGTGTCGGGATTTGCAGAACCGTATACTGACACAATTCTTGTCGTTGAGTGAGGACATGTTTCTCAACCACAGCTTAGGTTGATCTTCACAGGTCGAGCTTCCTATACGTCGAACTGTCTTCAGTCTTCTGTAACCTTCGTGTGAGATCTTCTGACATGGTAAGAGCAGGTTGCATAGACAGTTTACTTAATGGAACAGTATGACAGATTGGGTGGTTTAGGTACCAAGTTGCACTTGCAACCTTAACCTTTACATGAGCAACCTGTCCGAGTAAAGCTCGACTGATCCAAACACGGAGATCAGCCTGTTCCAATTAAAACCTATTATCTAAGTGTGGTTTCTAATAGCATTATCAAAACTCAGTTTCAAAGGGTTCCCAACAATTTCCCCCTTTTTGATAATGTCGAAACCCACACTTTACATTTTGGTTTAGAAGAGTTGAAAGGTTTGATGTCCAGCCAGCTGCATAGCAGAAAATGTTAGAAAATTTAAAGCATAACATGCAAATGCCTGGACAAAGAGAGATTGTCATCAGGAATCAAAAGATGATCATTTTTCATTTATAGTATCAACTGAATTGATATTCACAGATTACAGAGTTGATACATGAAGTAAATGAAAACGATCAGGTTACTTCCTCGCAGTCTTGAACCTTTCTTCAGCTATCTTTTCCTTGCTTACAGTTCCCATGGCTGCATATATGTTGTCTCGAATTGACCTGTACTCGTCACAGTTTGTGGTCTTGCAGCCATACTGAGCTGCGACACTCCTAATGTATGTATTGATTCAATTGATGTCTGGAGTGTCAGTGCCGCAGACAGTGGGAGGTTGGAAGGTCTCTATCATAGGCAGATTGAGCGTGACCTTCTCCTTTGCAGCTTTTGCCCTGACTCTTTTGATGAATTCGCGGTCTGGGAAAGCTTGCAGCCAGTCTGGGAAAGCTGTCTTGGTGTCACCAGTGTATCGGGCATTGATTTGCAACCAATAGTGGTGCAAGATGAACTGGTTAAGGAATTCATCCCACAGAGGTTGATCATCCACTAGTAGCCAATCAGTTGGCTCTCTTTTGTCAGCTTGTTCCTTGCAGCTTTCAAGACCTTTGAAGCTTGCGACGCGAGCTTTATCTTTTGCTCTTTGTTTCTTCAGATCAGCCAGAAACAGTTTCTGCTTACCTTCATCTGCGCATTCTTCAGCAGTGTATCCAGCTTCTGCCATGAGCCGGATGAGGTTGGATTCAGCCGAAGCCTTCTCTTGAACAGACAGCTGCTTGGCAGTAGCAGGATGCGGGACAACTGATATAAGTTGAGCAATAATAGTTGGCATCACAGGTTGGGAGGGTTGAGCAACCTGTGCCTTCTTACTTCTTCCTGCAACCTGTGACTTCTTTCCTTTTCCTTCCCCCTTTTCGGCATTATCATCGATGAGATTTTGAAGAAGGGTGTTCAGAGAGGATTGTTCTTGAGAAATCAAGGGCAGTTCTGTTTCGAGCTTTTCTTTGAACTGCAGCAGGGAGTTGATGTTCCCCTGCATCTCCTCTTCTTTCTTTAGGGAGCTGGAAGTTGTCTGAGTAAGCTTCGCAGTAAACTCGTGGACAAGAGTGTTGAGTTGCTCAAACTCGTATTGCAGGTCCGAAATGGAGGTTTTGGAAGCAACCTTCAATTCAGACAGCTGGGTGGGAAACAGCTCGTCCGTTGCAGCTTTGAGTCGGGTGGAGATGAAGGTTTCGAACTGGCTTGCCACAGTTTCCTTAATGATTTTTGGCATTTCCTCCTTGATGTTTGCCAGCATGGCAGATGCAGCTTTGTCCATTGCTTCAATCTGATTGGCAATTTTCTGGTGCTCTTCTACCTCTGTTGCCTTCACCTTGGCAACCTCCTCAGAGATAAATTTCTTCAAGTCGTCTTGCACGGCAGATAGAGGGGTGCTAGCGGCTGCAACAGAATAGGTGATAGCATGGTCGTGATCGGACTCTGTATCCTCACTGTTCTGAGTGGGAGAGGGAATTGGACTGAATTCTTCATCCTCCGGAAACCTGAAATTATAAGAGTGGCGATCATGAGAGTAAAAAGGTTTCAAATCAAGATTGAGAGCCCTGGCCTCTCTCTTCATCCTTGACAGGACGAACTGTTTGAAGTACTCGCGAGCTTCAGGAATGGAAGCATAGCCAAAGTACTTCCCAAGATTGTGCTCTTCAATCTCGAGTTCTTCGATGGAGTGGATCAGGAAAATGGACTTGAGATCGCTGTAAGACTTGTCCTTTCCATCGAGCAAGATTCGCAACCTGCACGCCATCTGCCTGGTATCTGGAGTGAGATCGATTCCGGGAAAAGACTCGGAAACTGTCATCTCAATAGTTATCTCGATGGAGTTGACCAGCATGGCGGCTGCAATTTTCACCAGATCTTCTTCGACATCATCACCGTCGGATGAGAGAATAAGTTGGATGTCGAGTTCTGGTGAAGAGCTGGGATGATGAGAGGATTCTTCCTCGAAAACTGTCTCCAGAGCTGGAGCCTGGAAGATATCACGGACAAGTGGAGTAGGAATTGCAGTCTGTGAGATGGGAGCTGCAAGAGCAGTGGAATCTGTTTGGCGAGCGGGACGGTGCTGCACTTCAATCTCAGCAAACTCCGTATGCAACCTGCGTGAGATAGGAGTTGGAGATTTGATCCTTATAGACTTTGAGGGTCTGTCAAGCTGTTTGCTGGGGGCTTGCTGTCTCTTCCTCCGGTTGTCGCGCTGTTCAGGGGGTACCCAGGCTGGGTTAGACTTACCCATGACATACAAAAAAGGTTTGACCAGGTCATCATTTTTGACAAAGACGGTCATATCGACCCCAATAATCAGTTCAAGCTGCTTCTGGTCCTTGGGGACCTTGTCTTTGTTGAATGGCGTCATTCCACTCCAGTGGAGGTTGGGGTGGAGACCTTCAATCAAGGAGCAGATCTTGGTGCCCAGTCGCAGGTTCCAGGCGACTCGAAATTCAGTCAGCAGATTACCTTCGAACGTAATCGAGAGCTGCTTGATTTCTTCATTTATAAGCTCGAGAAGAAATCTGGCCCAGTTCACATCCAGGCCCTGTACGATGGCAGTCATTATTCTGAATTTTGCTGGAGTAACTGCATCGTGGTTACCAGAGTAACCAAGAAAGACCTTGTGAATAAAGTCGAAGAGCACTCTGTATGCAGGTCGCAGCAGAGGTCGCGAGAACCTCTTTCCATCGTATTTCTCTACAGGTTGCATCAGAGCTTTCTGATACACAGTTTCCAGATCTGTGTCAGAAACCTCCAACATGAGACCTGAGGTCTTGTGATATAAAATCTCTACAGATCCCGAATCTGCGATTTCGTAAGTTCGAGATATGAGCGGCATAATTGAAATGGGCTCGTCGGGCTGGTTGGGCATCGGAAGATAGAAGGCGGCAGAGTCTACATCTTCTCGGCAAAAGTATGAGAGGATGAACATGGCTACTTGTTGCGGAAGCCAAAATTTAGGCTCGTAAGAGATGATCTTGAAAAACCCTTCCGCAACTTTGATGGAGGCGTAGATCTCATCGAGACCGGCGTAGCCGTAGGTAGAGAAATTTGCAGAGGGCTCCGTGAGAATGTACTCCTGAATAAAGTGAATCTTTTCTTCGGTAGTTGTTGGAAGATTTTGAGAGGTGGATTCTCCTGCCATTTCGAGAAAGTATGAGTGAGTATTTAGAATTTTGAGTTTTGAAAGAGATAAGTTGCAAGAAAAATGGCGGAGTTAGTCGGAAATTTGAAATGAAGACGATGATACACAGTTATCCCATATATATAAGCGAGAATGAGCGGTTGAGATGAAGGCACCTCAATCGTTCAGCGGATGGGATTAAAACCCTAGAAATCCGTAATGTAGTGGGCGTGTGGGGTGGTTGTGAAGCCCACTCGCACAGCCCATACACTCAACCGTCGCCTCGCATTAAATGCGGATTTGACACTGCATGCACTTTTTGACATACATGGAAAGTGAAGTGCGAATGTTGTGTACTGTGTCAGAATATCCTTAACAATTGTCACGCCCCGATTCTCGATGAAGGAATCGTGAGTCGGAACGTGACTAAGGTTGGAGAAAAGAGGCGGGGAAAGAATGGGGGACTTTATCTTATATAAATAAATTGGATAATGTGCCCAAAAATTCGACAACATTTCCCTTATAAAAAAAAAAGAAGAAGAAACCTATATTAATAAAAAGACAAGAGATAACAAAGATATACATTCATCAATAACATAAGGATCTTTCTAAGTTCAAATGGCTCAAGTGTAGCTTCAAGGATAGTTTCATACATATAGGGAGATTAACGAGTCTAAGCTCTTAACAAAAGACATAATAATATTAAAATACAAAGTCTAATGTTTGACACAAAAGAAGAGCAACTAGCGGAAGCTATTACAAAAGAGAATCCTAGCCTCAGCTCTGCCCCGTCAGCACTTTCCACTTAACCTGAAAACATTTGAAAAATATTTGGGCTAAGTACTAATGTACTTAGTGGGCTCAGCATTTGATATACAGTTCATCAAAATCAAAAATACAGTTTATCCATTATCATAAGACATAACTTAGAAGTTTTGTAAAAGAAATACATCCAAGTATGTCAAAACATCATCATTTCACTGCGCACATTTGTCACACTCTACAGTTACTCTTACTGTGACCCCGGACCTCTAGCCACTGTCAGGTCCATTAACATTCATTTTGGACTTCGGATCGAAACCCAAAGCCCCATTTAACGATAGTACACGAGAGAGATCAACCAATCGCAATACTATAAGGGTGTGTACACAGTTCAAAGTTAGTGTTTAAGACTGAACTAAGAACCTCGATCGATTAATTTCAGAGCATTAAACATGTAGAGCGCACAAAAATATTTTATGGATAAACAGTTTTCATTTTGTAAATATCAGAGCATAACATAACTCAAAATATGTTTGGAAGTAAAGCCCACCTTGATGGAATAATTCCGTGGATAAAATATCACAATTCGGTTCCGGTGTTACTGATCTTCTCCAAAAGGTCCTACAAGAAGGTCTAAACTTAATGATATTCTAAACTTAAACTCCAAAGAAATACAAGATGACTAAATTCTAGACTCGCTATGCCCGGGTTTTGAAAACTCAAATAATCATATTAAATAACATTCCACAAATATAATAACATTTTATACTTGCGCTTCATCTTAGCTTAATCATAAATCGTAGTCTGCTAAAAACATCAATCATTGCATACCAAGAGAAAATATAAATTCTATATATGCTTCTACTAGAATTCAGATTATAAATTTCTAATATTTCTACTAATATAATCATGCATCCCTTATCAGATCAACTCATGTCTGCAGCCACAATATTTAGCTGAACATAAGTATCATATATAATTCAAGAAAGAAAATTCTAAAAGTTAAGAATAGTTTCAAGAATTCTAACTACATCTTGTACATATATATATATTCCTTCTTTAAAAACAAATTCACCAAACATCTATATCCAATTTAGAAACCAACATTCGAACCATCAAGCAAATGACTACACATTTTTCTTCATACAAAATCAATATGACAACTCATTCCTTAGCAAAAGATGCTTTGACAGTGCTCCAAACTTGCATCATGTTTCCCCATTTTTTTTTATTAAAACATACATACCTACAATCTTTAATTACTACCCAAAGATGAGGCAAAATTAAAAGTATTTAGCTAACTCACGAAGAATTCCTCTCATTAACAAACTCCTCTTTAAGCAATTTCTTTTTAGAATTGAAACCTTTTCACTACAGCAATATTTTTGGAATACAACATACCCATTTCCTTCCACATATATAAGAATTCAGCCCAAGAATCAATATATATAATAAATTTTCTAGATATCCTAACAATGCACATGGAAATACTATCATAATAAAATTCCTACGATTTCATCACATAGTCATGCTCTATAATTCCTCAATATACAAGTAAAGCATACAAACAAGCTTTAAGGTATAAAACCCCTAAAATAAAATAAAATGTTTCCCCTTTTAAAACCCCAAAATGACCGACATCTACAAGGGAGAAGGGAAGATAATTGAAACCTTAATTAATCTCCTCTTCTTCTATTTGGGATTTGGCCAGTTGGTTCCTAGTTCCTCTCCTTCTTGCTCGTTCTTCCTCACCAATCTCCTTCCTCCTAATCGTCTGCAGCTACTGGGCTTGAATTTTCGCCTCACATTCTCGACTATCACTCCATCTTTCACTCTTTACTTCTCTATTTTTGTTCTATGTGTTGTCGTGAGTGAATGGGGGAAAAAGAGGTAATAGGTTAATTCTTCTACTTTCTAAATTGTGTGGTGGAAAAGGTAAAGTGAGGTGGGTAATTCATAAGCCATAAATATATTATTATAAATATATATATACTCCTAATTTGATCTAGTAATCTAGCCTAGATAGAAAATGTCTAATCTCCTCCTCTACAAAGATATGGCCGATTCCTCACAAGAAAAGAGTATATAAACACTTATGTATTTTCATGTATAAGTATTTTATACATATATACATGTAAGCAATTATTTCAAGTAATTTCCATGCTTATAAATTAAATACAAAAAGGTAAATCAATTAAGCATACTTATTGCATCTAATTAAAATATGCTGAGCATAATTAATAAAAGAAAATCACATGTTCATGTAACATAATTTTAAATTTGAATATAAAAGAAAAAAAAAAAATATTTTTATATATATATATTTTTTTTCTTCTCCGAGCAAGAGTCGTCTTAAATAAAAATCCTAAATTTTCTTGTAGAATTTAAATGGGAAAAAGATGGGGTATTACATCCCTCCCTCCTTATAAAAATTTCGTCCTCGAAATTTGCATACCTTGAAAATCTAGTTCGGGGTACTGAGCTTTCATCTTATCCTCTAACTCCCACGTGGCTTCTTTTAATCCGTGGTGATTCCATAACACCTTGACTAACGGAATGTGCTTGCTTCTTAAAATCTGAACTTTTCTATCCATTATTTGGATTGGCTTTTCTTCATAACTTAAATCTTGAGATAGGACAACTTCATCATACTTGATCACATGCTTTGGATCAAACACATATTTTCGTAACTGTGAGACGTGGAACACATTGTGCACTTCTCCTATGCTCGGTGGTAGTGCTAATCTATAGGCTACAGGGCCTATCCTGTCTAGGATCTCAAAAGGTCCTATATAGCGAGGTCGCAACTTTCCCTTCTTGCCAAAACGTATCACTCCTTTAGTAGGAGAGACCTTGAGAAAAACTCGATCTCCCACACTGAATTGCAATTCAGATCTACGTTTATCGGCATAAGACTTTTGTCTATCTTGGGCCTCTTTCATTCTTTGCTTAATTTGTTTGACCTTCTCTACCATCTGTTGGACTAGTTCTGGGCCTAAGAGTTTTCTTTCACCTACTTCATCCCAATAAAGCGGAGATCTACATTTTCGCCCATATAATGCTTCATATGGAGCCATCCCAATTGTTGCTTGGTAACTGTTATTGTAAGCAAATTCGACAAGAGGTAATAATTCTTCCCAACTTCCACCTTTATCTGCAACTATAGCTCTCAACATATCTTCCAAAATCTGAATTGTTCTTTCTGATTGACCATCAGTTTGAGGGTGGAAAGCGGTACTGAAATTCAACTGAGTGCCCATTGCTTCTTGAAGACTTTTCCAAAAACGAGATGTGAATCTAGAGTCACGGTCTGAAGTGATCGAGACAGGTACACCGTGAAGGCGTACTATCTCCTTAACATATAACCTTGCAAGTTTCTCTAGTCCAAAAGTTATTTGGATTGGTAGGAAATGTGCTGATTTCGATAAACGGTCCACAATGACCCAAATGGCAGTATTCCCACGCGCCGATCTTGGTAAGCTCACTACAAAGTCCATATTGATATGCTCCCACTTCCACTCGGGAATAGGTAGCGGTTGCAACATCCCATAAGGTCTTTGGTGTACAGCTTTCACTTGCTGGCAAGCAAGACATCGTTCCACAAACGACGCTACATCTTTTTTTATACCCTTCCACCAGAAAGTATTCTTTAAGTCTCTATACAACTTAGTGCTTCCTGGATGTGCGGTATAAGGTGTGTCGTGAGCCTCACTCATAATTTCATTCTTCAACTTCTCATCTTGAGGTACACATAACCTCCCGTTGCGCATCAATGCATTATCTTTAGCCTCAGTGAACCCCTTAGGCTCATCGCCTCTAGCGGTAAGGCGCATCTTTTCTAAAAACTCGTCATCTCTCTGTGCCTCCACTATTCTTGCTCGTAAGTCTGGCATAGCTACTAAAGCTGCTATGCAACTTGACACAGTTTCTGGTGGGTGAACCACCTCTAATTCAAGTTTCTCAAACTCGCGAATAAGTTCATTCTCCAAAGTAAGCATATATCCTAACTTGGCCTTAGTCTTTCGACTCAAAGCATCTGCTACTAAGTTCGCTTTTCCAGGGTGATAGTTTATGGTACAATCGTAATCTTTGACTAATTCAAGCCATCTACGTTGTCTCATATTCAAATCCTTCTGTTCAAAGAAATACTTCAAACTCTTGTGATCTGTAAATATCTCGCACTTCACCCCATAGAGGTAATGCCTCCAAATTTTCAACGCATGCACGACAGCTGCTAGCTCTAAATCATGAGTAGGGTAGTTCAATTCATGAGGCTTCAACTGGCGAGAAGCATAAGCTATGACCTTTCGGTTCTGCATTAATACACAACCAAGTCCCAGTTTTGAAGCATCCGTGTAAACCACAAATCCTTCATTTTCTTCTAGTATGACTAATACTGGAGCAGTAGTTAGTCTGGTCTTGAGTTCTTGAAAATTTCGTTCACAATCTTCAGACCAAGAAAACTTAACACCTTTCCTCAATAGTTGTGTCATTGGTCTTGCCAATTTAGAAAATCCTTCTATGAAACGTCTGTAATAGCCTGCTAAACCGAGGAAACTTCTTATCTCATTGACGTTAGATGGAGTTTTCCAATCCTTCACTGCATCCACCTTGGCAGGGTCTACTTTGATTCCTTCGGCTGACACGATGTGTCCGAGGAACATCACCTCCTTTAGCCAAAACTCGCACTTGCTAAATTTAGCATAAAGTTTCTCCCTATGCAACGTCTCAAGCACGATACGAAGGTGTTCCTCATGTTGCTCTCCATTCCTAGAGTAGATGAGGATATCATCGATAAAAACCAGAACAAAGTTATCGAGATATTGATGAAATACTCGATTCATCAAGTCCATGAAAACAGCTGGGGCATTAGTCAACCCAAATGGCATTACCGTGAACTCGTAATGTCCGTAGCGTGTTCTAAATGCTGTCTTCGAGATATCTTCCTTTTTCATCTTCAATTGGTGATATCCAGACCTTAGGTCTATCTTGGAGAATACGCTTGCTCCCTTTAGTTGATCAAACAAGTCATCTATCCTCGGGAGAGGATATCGATTCTTAATCGTGAGTTTGTTCAATTCTCGATAATCGATACACATTCTTAGTGTACCATCTTTTTTCTTCACAAATAGGACTGGTGCTCCCCAAGGAGATGCACTAGGTTGTATGAAACCTAGATCTAACAACTCTTGCAGTTGCACCTTCAGTTCTTGCAACTCTTGTGGGGCCATCCTATATGGTGTTTTTGACACCGGAGCCGCTCCTGGTTCCAGGTCAATTGTGAACTCGAGCTGCCTATCTGGAGGTAAACCCGGTAGATTCTCAGGGAACACATCTGCGTATTCGCATACTACAGGTACATCTCTTAACTCGGGTCCTTTCTCTGAATCCTTCGTCAAGCTTATGAGAAAAGCTTGGCATCCTTCCTTCTTCAACATCTTAGTGGCTTTCAAGGCAGAAACTATTGAAGCTCTCTTATCCATTCTCACACCATAGAAGTTAGTTTCCTCCTTCCCTAAAGGTTTGAATGAAATCTTCCTCTCGTGACAGAGAATTGTGGCACTGACCGCGGTTAGCCAGTCCATTCCCAGAATTATATCAAGATCTCGCATAGGAATAATATATACATCTACCTTAAAGTTCTCGTTATCTATATTTAATTCTACATTTGAGCATTTAAATGTAGAAATCAAAGATTCACCAGAGGGAATACTAATCTGTAAAGCACTACTTGTTCTTTCTGGAATTAATTCTAATGCTTCGCATGCCAGTTTCGATATAAAGGAGTGGGATGCTCCTGTATCAAAGAGTGCTATAACAGGTCTACCAGATATATTTATCATACCTGCCAGATTTCCCTTTGCTTGAGCTGCTTGCTTCTGGTTCAAAGCATACGCTCTAGCTTGTGGTTGCAGTCTTGCATTGCTTGCTTGTCCCTGATTCGGCTTTTGATTGATGCCTTGATTTCTTTGCTGAAACACTTTCCCATTCTTGCTAGGGTTGGGGCAGTCCTTTGCAAAATGCCCGAACTGGCCACACTTATAGCAATCATTGGATCCCTTCCTACATTCTCCTGCATGAGGCTTCTGGCACTTAGGGCACAATGGTTTATCACCAGCTTGAAACTGTTGCTGAGATCGTTGTTGTTGTTGCTGATATCGATGTTGCTGTGGTGGTGGGTTTGAGTTTCCTACCCAAGGTCTTCTCCCACCCCTAGAATTGCCTCCACTTCTATCCTCCCACTTCCTCTTTCCTTTACCGCCATCTTGTGGTTGAGATTGTGTTTGATTTCTTTCTTGTGGCAGGAGTGACTCGATGGTCAATGCTCTACTAAGAGATTGCGCATAGGTGAGATCTCCCTGACTAGCAAGAGAAACTGAGATCTCTGGACGTAGACCTCTGCAAAATTTTTCTGCCATTTTCTGATCAGAGTCTACTAGATGCGGAGCATAGCGAGACAGTTGATTAAACATCCTATCATACTCAGTGACCGTGTTCTTTCTTTGCTTCAAATTCCAAAACTCATTTATCTTTCTTTGTCGGTAGCAATCTGGTATGTACTTCTCATAGAATTTACTCTTGAAATCTTCCCAAGTAAAAACTTCCCATTGTTCTGGGGTAATCGTATGCTCTACCGATTCCCACCAAAAATCAGCTTCATCAACCAACTGATATCTTGCACAGGTTAGTTTGTCCCCATCCTCACATCGGATGTAATCAAAGATTCTTTCCAGTGCTCGTATCCATTTTTCAGCATCTGTTGGTTCACCCATACCGTCAAATGTTGGTGGTCTTTCTTTTCGAAATTTTTCTTCTGCACTGCGTTCAGGTTGAAATTGGGGAGCAGGTGCTTCAGGAATCCGTCCCCTACCTCGTCCCCTTCCTCTACCTCTACCTCTCGCTATTTCAGCCATTCTGTGGTCAACACATAATATGCCATCTTAGAAGGTTAACTTTAGAAAAAGAGAAAAATATATATATATATAAAAAATGCATTGCAGAAAAGAAACTCAAACAACACATGACTAGATTATAATTAAGGCATCCATTTATATATCATAATTGCCTCGAAGAGGACTTTTAATTACAAAGTAGCTAGCATACAAACTAAAATTCAAGGAACAGGGTGTCGAGGTGAAATCTAGCCTATAGGCAAAAGTGACTATGACTTCACGATCATAAAGGTTGGGAGGATCCAACAAAGGAATAATCCAAGCCAACCAAGACTGTACAACAAAACCCAAAAGGCTCAACACCCAGCTTGATAATCGAAATCACTGCATACTAGCTACAGGTCAGAACACTAATCTAATCAGTTCTAAGTCGAACCCTGCGACTCCTCGCTAGGGTCCTCCTCAGAGTCAACGATCGGGTCTCCCACAAGTCCACGCTCAAATCCCATGTTTTTCTCCGTTGGAACAGATCGAGGCATCCCAAAAGGCTGGTCCAAATTAGCATAGACAAGGTCATCATCTCGATGCTTGCGAGCCATCTCTTTAGTCCTCAAAGGTGGATCATTCGGAACGACTGTCGGTGAAGGGATAGGTGGTATAACAGACATAGTAGCAGTAGCAATGTCTGAGGTACCCGCCTCAAACTCATGTCGAGGCCTGCGTCGAGGAGTAGCCAGTGGTGTGGTCATCTTCTCGAGGTCAGGAACAACCTGCTCCAATTCTTGTACTGCTGCAGCTACCACATGGGTACCATCAACTTGTGGTGGTGGAGCTCTAGCTGTCCCCCACTGGGTAAATAGACGAATCACGATCTCAGGAAAGTCTATAATCTCTGCACGAGTGACATCGTGGCGTGTAGTATACTTAACCACAAGGTTGTTAGCCCAAGTCCTCCACTTTGGTGGCAGTAGTGGCACAAGCTTGTGAGCTGCTTCAACTTCAGTAACTCCTCCATCCTTGGCCAGATGCCAGAGGTTGAGATACTTCCCCAGGAACTCTCCAATGGATAAGCTCCCCTCATGACCCAAGGCACGGAATTGTTCAACACGTTCCTCCTGCGTAAATCGCTTAATCATGTTCTTCGTTGGTACGTAAATAGGTCCTGTCATCTGAAAGAAGATGTTCCAGATCAGATCGGTAGCTCAACATATATGGAGAATACGGTAAAGTTAATTTATTCCAATAACTTATAAATATGAAAAGTTCTAATTTCCATATTATTTTTCACGAATTTTTTTTTTTTTTTGCTGAAGAAGTTCTACTAGAAGATCAAGCCAAGATCTTGTAAAACTCTAAACATTCTTCTACCTTTAGGCAGAACCCATTTGTTTAAGTATGCTAACTTAAATCATAACAACACAATGGGAAAAATTCTAAGTCGAACAGGTCTCGTTTCCTGCATAACTTACGCTCGGTTCGATCTTCGTGTCTTAAATGAGAATCACATGCTCCACTTCTATTTATTGGACAAAAGTTCTTAAATCCATTTATGTCCCTTTTTAAATTGTAGAGGCACTAAGCCAAGACAACCAACATTCTGACATTAACTTTCTTTTGATCGCCTAGGCAAGAAACCTAACGACAGCATTCTCATAGCATTCTTTCATTGGAAACAAGCCTCAAAGAGACTTCAGTGCATAATACACTCATTTTTCAAGCCAAAAAGAATTCAGGGAATCCCACAAGGCAACATTTATTCTTAGTTAAAAGGCACAAAGTCCAAATAACCATATTTTTCTTTGTAGATATTTTCCAAAAAGAAATATCATAATACATTGATCCGCGCTCACTTATAAGTTTGAAATACTAACCTTCATTGACTGCAGTGCGACGGCGAGCTGAGGTTACCTTAGACACTTAGAAGTCTAGAGATACTATTCTAGACGTGACATGAATCAATTTACAATAATCAGAGCCATGAAAGAACTTTGGCTCTGATACCATTCTGTCACGCCCCGATTCTCGATGAAGGAATCGTGAGTCGGAACGTGACTAAGGTTGGAGAAAAGAGGCGGGGAAAGAATGGGGGACTTTATCTTATATAAATAAATTGGATAATGTGCCCAAAAATTCGACAACATTTCCCTTATAAAAAAAAAGAAGAAGAAACCTATATTAATAAAAAGACAAGAGATAACAAAGATATACATTCATCAATAACATAAGGATCTTTCTAAGTTCAAATGGCTCAAGTGTAGCTTCAAGGATAGTTTCATACATATAGGGAGATTAACGAGTCTAAGCTCTTAACAAAAGACATAATAATATTAAAATACAAAGTCTAATGTTTGACACAAAAGAAGAGCAACTAGCGGAAGCTATTACAAAAGAGAATCCTAGCCTCAGCTCTGCCCCGTCAGCACTTTCCACTTAACCTGAAAACATTTGAAAAATATTTGGGCTAAGTACTAATGTACTTAGTGGGCTCAGCATTTGATATACAGTTCATCAAAATCAAAAATACAGTTTATCCATTATCATAAGACATAACTTAGAAGTTTTGTAAAAGAAATACATCCAAGTATGTCAAAACATCATCATTTCACTGCGCACATTTGTCACACTCTACAGTTACTCTTACTGTGACCCCGGACCTCTAGCCACTGTCAGGTCCATTAACATTCATTTTGGACTTCGGATCGAAACCCAAAGCCCCATTTAACGATAGTACACGAGAGAGATCAACCAATCGCAATACTATAAGGGTGTGTACACAGTTCAAAGTTAGTGTTTAAGACTGAACTAAGAACCTCGATCGATTAATTTCAGAGCATTAAACATGTAGAGCGCACAAAAATATTTTATGGATAAACAGTTTTCATTTTGTAAATATCAGAGCATAACATAACTCAAAATATGTTTGGAAGTAAAGCCCACCTTGATGGAATAATTCCGTGGATAAAATATCACAATTCGGTTCCGGTGTTACTGATCTTCTCCAAAAGGTCCTACAAGAAGGTCTAAACTTAATGATATTCTAAACTTAAACTCCAAAGAAATACAAGATGACTAAATTCTAGACTCGCTATGCCCGGGTTTTGAAAACTCAAATAATCATATTAAATAACATTCCACAAATATAATAACATTTTATACTTGCGCTTCATCTTAGCTTAATCATAAATCGTAGTCTGCTAAAAACATCAATCATTGCATACCAAGAGAAAATATAAATTCTATATATGCTTCTACTAGAATTCAGATTATAAATTTCTAATATTTCTACTAATATAATCATGCATCCCTTATCAGATCAACTCATGTCTGCAGCCACAATATTTAGCTGAACATAAGTATCATATATAATTCAAGAAAGAAAATTCTAAAAGTTAAGAATAGTTTCAAGAATTCTAACTACATCTTGTACATATATATATATTCCTTCTTTAAAAACAAATTCACCAAACATCTATATCCAATTTAGAAACCAACATTCGAACCATCAAGCAAATGACTACACATTTTTCTTCATACAAAATCAATATGACAACTCATTCCTTAGCAAAAGATGCTTTGACAGTGCTCCAAACTTGCATCATGTTTCCCCATTTTTTTTTTATTAAAACATACATACCTACAATCTTTAATTACTACCCAAAGATGAGGCAAAATTAAAAGTATTTAGCTAACTCACGAAGAATTCCTCTCATTAACAAACTCCTCTTTAAGCAATTTCTTTTTAGAATTGAAACCTTTTCACTACAGCAATATTTTTGGAATACAACATACCCATTTCCTTCCACATATATAAGAATTCAGCCCAAGAATCAATATATATAATAAATTTTCTAGATATCCTAACAATGCACATGGAAATACTATCATAATAAAATTCCTACGATTTCATCACATAGTCATGCTCTATAATTCCTCAATATACAAGTAAAGCATACAAACAAGCTTTAAGGTATAAAACCCCTAAAATAAAATAAAATGTTTCCCCTTTTAAAACCCCAAAATGACCGACATCTACAAGGGAGAAGGGAAGATAATTGAAACCTTAATTAATCTCCTCTTCTTCTATTTGGGATTTGGCCAGTTGGTTCCTAGTTCCTCTCCTTCTTGCTCGTTCTTCCTCACCAATCTCCTTCCTCCTAATCGTCTGCAGCTACTGGGCTTGAATTTTCGCCTCACATTCTCGACTATCACTCCATCTTTCACTCTTTACTTCTCTATTTTTATTCTATGTGTTGTCGTGAGTGAATGGGGGAAAAAGAGGTAATAGGTTAATTCTTCTACTTTCTAAATTGTGTGGTGGAAAAGGTAAAGTGAGGTGGGTAATTCATAAGCCATAAATATATTATTATAAATATATATATACTCCTAATTTGATCTAGTAATCTAGCCTAGATAGAAAATGTCTAATCTCCTCCTCTACAAAGATATGGCCGATTCCTCACAAGAAAAGAGTATATAAACACTTATGTATTTTCATGTATAAGTATTTTATACATATATACATGTAAGCAATTATTTCAAGTAATTTCCATGCTTATAAATTAAATACAAAAAGGTAAATCAATTAAGCATACTTATTGCATCTAATTAAAATATGCTGAGCATAATTAATAAAAGAAAATCACATGTTCATGTAACATAATTTTAAATTTGAATATAAAAGAAAAAAAATATATTTTTATATATATATATTTTTTTTCTTCTCCGAGCAGGAGTCGTCTTAAATAAAAATCCTAAATTTTCTTGTAGAATTTAAATGGGAAAAAGATGGGGTATTACAACAATGATTTCAATAAATAACAAAACACATGCTTCAATAAATGAGAATAATTGATAAGGCATAAGATTTATCAAGTGAAGCAAGAAATATTTTATTGAAGTTTGAATATTTAAAATGTGAAGGCACATCATGGATATATTTCAAACATAATTCAAAAACATGGAGACTGATACAGGTCGTCCATGACACTTCCCTATGCAAACTGTGACTTATCCACAGTTTTTGATCTTGCAGTTTCCTCCTAGCTGGACTTTCCTTTGTCCATCGCGAAAAGCCCACGTGCATCCTTTTCACTAGTGTGAGCTTTGATGAACTCCCACAGCTTGACATTCTTAGCTTGTAAAGCTGCAACTTTTTCATCAACATACAACTTGGTTTCCAGTTCCAACATGTTAACCTTCCTAGACATTTTAAGAAATTCTGCGTTGAAGAAGGATAACATCTTGTCAACTGCAATTGAGCTGTTGAATGGAGGAGCTTCGGACGAGGAGCCGAGAACTGCGAGGTCTGGAGCTGCGGAGTCTGGAGCTTTGGTCGGGGAGCCGGGAGTGGACTTGACACCAGCAGGTTCCTCATCAACCTGTGGAAAGACAGGTTGCATTGGGCTAGCAGGTTTGGAGTCTACTTCCACGAAGGTTACTGCTGCAGATCGCGTGGTGCGCTTATGTGAGGGCGCAGACGGCAGATCCGTCAGCTTTCTTTTCCCTTTTCTGACTATCTCAACACAGTCACTGTCTTCTTCTTCATTCTCACTGCCATCTTCACTTCCATCTTCATCTTCCTTTGAATCTCGCATCTCTGTGAGCAGTAGCTTGGTTGCACCTCTTGCTTTGTTGATTTTGTGTGGTAGAATCCCAAGTATCATGATCAACTGGTTGCAGGTGTGAGGAACCAGCTTGTCATCAGGGAATCCGGTGCAGACAGGCCATACACGATTTGTAAGTGTTTGCTATAGTATGATGGAGAGCTTGGTGCCATGGCGAAGCTGCATGTTGGCCTTTATCCTGGCAGGTCGCTCAGTGGCCTCTTTGATGAACAGGTTGACTAACACCCTGGCCCAGTTAACATCTAACTGCTTCACCACAGCAGTCAGCAATTTGAATTTCAGCAGAGTGACAGCTTCATTCGAGCCTAGATACGAAAAGAACACGTTGTGGACGAACTCGAAGAGGTATCTGAACTCAGACTTCAAGTCGTGGCGGTTGAAGGTTTTCTGATCGTAAACCTTCTTGGGCTCGAACAGAGCTTGCTGATACACGTCGTTGACAGCATCCATGGGCACATCATCAATCGTCGTGATAACCCCTACATCCGTCAATCTGTAGGTCTGAAGGACGAGTGAAAGAATATGAAGCCGTTCTTCTTCATCATTGACCAGAAAGGTCGCTGTTGCGGGATCTCCGACCGTTGATTCCAAAGAACACAGCAAATAAGCAACATTCATTGGTAGCGTCACTCATGGATGTTGAGTGATGATATTGAAGAAACCATCACATGGGGTGATAGCTTCAATCATCGAATCCAAGCCTCTGTATCCATACTTGTCTAGCACAACAACTTTCTCAAAGAAGATGAGAGGGGTTGCTTTCTTCACTTGAGCACTTAGTGAATCTGTAGACATTTTGCAGAGAGTAAGGAATGATTGTGAATTTGTGATTTTGAAGAGAAGCGAAAGAAGTTTTGAAACTTGATTTCAGAGGATTTCAAGAAACGCGTAAGGAGTTCAAGAATTTCTCCCTATTTATAGAATTTTCTCCAACGGTTAAGATTTTATTAATAAATCTCAACGGCTAGGGAGGCGTGTGAGATTCACGCGCTTCTTCTCTCTTCTTTTTCCTTCTTAGATTGACACAAGTTCCTTGATTTTCGTGAAAGACTTTTTCAAATACAACAGTAAAAAGGATTTGAAGAAGATTTTTTTTTTTGAAAGGATAAGTAAGGAAAGAAAATAATAAGTTCTGCTAAGAATTAAATGGAGATTGATACGATATCTCCAGTTCCCCCTTAAAGGTTGGCCAGTAATTTTGACTTTCAACGCAGTTTGTGGCCTCAAGCTGCGTGTCACCGAACTGCTTCTTTTGAGCTGCAGTTTCCAAATCAGTCTTCTCTTGGCTGACCTGCTTTTGTTAGCATGCAGTTTCCAAGTCAGTCTGCTCTTGGCTGACCTGTACTAGCGAACTGCTTTCACTTTCTGACTTATGCTGTGTATCCATGCTGAGCATTCCAAGCCTTCCACACAGCATGTTGAATCTCTCTTCCATGAGAGGGTTCGTTAGAATATCAGCTCTTTGGATGTCAGTATGGATTTTCTCAACTGTTATATCTTGTTTTTCCACATGATCTCTAATGAAGTGATGCCTTATATCAATATCCTTGCATCTGGTGTGGTAGACATGATTCACAGTGAGTGCTATAGCGCTTGTGCTGTCACAAAAGATAGGAACTTTGCGAACTGTGATTCCATAATCTTTGAGTTGTTGTTTCAACCAAAGAATCTGTGCACAACAGCTTCCTGTCGCCATATACTCAGCTTCTGTTGTAGAAGTAGCAATTGAAGTTTGCTTCTTTGAAAACCAAGAGATCAATTTGCTTCCAAGAAACTGACAGGTTCCTGATGTGGATTTTCTATCCAGTTTGCATCCTCCATAATCTGCATCTGCATAGCCAGTTAGTTCAAAATTATCATCACCAGGATACCATAAACCGAAGTTTGCAGTTCCCTTGACATATCTAAGAATTTTGTTGGCTGCTTCTAGATGAGATTCTTTTGGATTAGCTTGATATCGAGCGCATATTCCAACTGCAAAAGAAATATCAGGTCAACTTGCAGTAAGATAAAGTAAAGAGCCAATGATTCCCCTGTACAGAGTCATGCTGGCAGGTTTCCCTTCAGAATCTGGATTCAGATTTCCATTTGCAATCATTGGAATCTTCAGTGATCTGCTATCCTGGACACTGAATTTGGTTGCCAGCTCGTTAACATATTTGGATTGACAAATGAAGATACCATCTGTAGATTGCTTGACCTGCAGGCCGAGGAAGAAGTTCATCTCCCCCATCATGGACATTTTGTACTCATACTTCATGAGTTCTCCAAACCTGTCACATAGAAACTTTGACCTAGATCCAAAGATAATGTCATCAACATAAATTTGCACAAGAAGAATATCATCCTTGTACTTAAAAGTAAATAAAGTTATGTCGACCGATCATCTTTTAAAACCGGAATGCAGTAGGAATGTAGACAAGGTTTCATACCAAGCTCTGGGAGCTTGTTTCAACCCATATACTGCTTTGTGCAGTTTGTAAACTTTCTCTGGACCTGCTTCCTCGAAACCTGGAGGCTGTTCAACGTACACTTCTTCTCCAAGAATTCCATTGAGGAAAGCACTCTTTACGTCCATTTGATAGACTTTGAACCTCTGATGAGCTGCATATACTAGAAACAACCTAATTGCTTCTAGTCTTGCCACTGGTGCGTAGGTTTCATCATAGTCTATCCCTTCTTGTTGACAGTAGCCTTTGGCAACTAATCTTGCCTTGTTTCTGATTACTTCAGCATTTTCATCTTTCTTATTCCTAAACACCCATTTTACACCAATCACTCCTTGATGTGTAGGACGATCAACTAGTGACCATACTTCATTTCTTTTAAACTCGTTGAGTTCCTCTTGCATGGCTGTAACCCAGTCGTGGTCAGTGAGAGCTTCCTCAACGGTTTTGGGTTCAGAGTAGGAGAGATAACAGCTTAATAGACAGCTTTCACCTATCTGTCTTCTTATCTTTACACCCGCATTTGGGTTCCCGACAATGAGATCTTCAGGATGAGCATCGACCCATCTCCTTCGACGAGAGATTTCTTCTTCTGTAAGAATTGGTTCAGGGTCTGGGGAGGGATCTTCATACTCAGGTAGAGGTTGAGGAGTGAAGGGGTTAAGCTGTTGAAGTTGTTCAGCAAGCTGATCCACTGACAGTTCTGCATTGACTGCAGGTTCTTTTGGAGTTTCTGGATCAGTTGAAGAGGAGCTGGTTGGAGGAGCTTCGGTTCCCCTTTGGTTTGTTCTCCCTTGCTGAATGGGTGGATTGTGTGGATTGGAGTTTTGTATAGGCTGACTTTCTTTTTCTTCCAAGTCGGTTGGACTCCATATAAGTATTTCATCTCGAAACTGCGTGTTGGAGCCTGCTTGATCTTGATTTGCACCTGTACTTTCTTCAGGTTGAGTCTCCCTGTACTCACAGATAGATTCATCAAAAACAACATGTGGTGTTACTTCCACAATCTGAGTTTTCTTGTTAAAAACTTTGAAGGCTTTGCTGATCTCTGAATATCCTACAAATATTCCTGGATCTGCTTTGCTATCAAATGTTTTTAACTGTGATTTCCCATTATTATGAATGTAACACACACAACCAAAAGATTTAAGATATTTGAATCGAGGTTTCTTATCTTTCCACAGCTCGTATGGAGTTTTTCCATGTCGTGCATGAATGACTGATCTGTTCTGAGTGTAGCAAGTTGTGTTGATAGCTTCCGCCCAGAACTTTTTAGGAAGATTGGTTTCATTCAGCATTGTGCGAGCTGCTTCTTTTAGAGACCTGTTGCGTCATTCAACAACACCATTCTGTTGAGGTGTGCGAGCTGCTGAAGTTTGATGTGTGATTCCATGTCTGGTACAGTACGACTCGATCATATGATTAAGAAATTCTGTTCCACGATCGGATCTGATTAAGATCACGCTCTTGTTCTTCATGTTTGACAGTTTGGTGAGCAGCGCAGGTAGCTCCACTAGTGTCTCCTTCTTTTTATGTAAGAAAATGACCCAAGTATATCGTGAGTAATCATCAGCAATAACGAGAGTATACTTTTTACCATTAATGCTTCTAGGAGTTACTGGACCGAATAGATCCAAGTGGAGTAATTCCAAGATTCTACTTGTGCTGTGAGCTGCAATGCTTGGGAATGACGATTTGGTCTGCTTTCCAGCTTGACAGGCCTCACAAACATGATCTTTGTAGTAGACTTGATCTGGAAGGTCATCTGCGAGCTTCTTGCGAGCAAGCTTGTTGATGGCTTTGAAGTTTAAGTGACACAATCTCTTATGCCATAGCCAGCTAACTTCAGGTGCAGATTTGGTGACCAGACAAGTTTTTTTTTCATCTGACCATTGTACTATGTACAAGTTATCCTGCAAAATACCGGTAAGAAGAATTTCTTCTCCTTCCTTGTTCTTTATAGCACATGTGTTAGCAGAAAACTCTACTCTTTTTCCAGTAGAGCAAAACTGGCTTACTGAAAAGAGATTATGATTTAAACCTTCAACATATGTGACATTAGATATTGTTGTTTTACCAACAACTAGATTACCGTAACCTCTTGTTTTCCCTTTAGAGTCTCCTCCAAAAGCAACTAGAGGTCCATCACATTCAATGAAGTTTGTAAGCAAGCTTTTGTCGCAGGTCATATGCTTTGTGCATCCACTGTCAATGATATTGGTACCAATGATGATCGTAATCAGTTCCAAATCCACTTCCATTTGGAAATTGATAGAGCCTACTTGACAGCTCAGGATATTGGTACCAATGATGATCGTACCAGTAACCTTCATTGTCAAGTGTTTGTCGATTTGCTCGCTGCTTATAGTGATTATTTCGTTGTGATTGGGCAGTTTGAATAGTTCTTGGATGAGAGACTGCTTTTCTTTTGCTAGCAGTTTGCACTTTTCTTGGAGCAGGTTGGCTTCCCTTTTGATAAGCAGGTTGACCATACAGGTTTCTAGGAAGCTCAACATTTTTCTGTTCAACTGACGGCTTTTGCTGCTGCTTCTTGATAGCAGGCTTTCCATGCTCTTTCACCAAGATTGCTTGTGGTTGCCGAGCTGGATTCTTTAGTTTGAACTGCTTGTCTGGTAGAGTGTGATGAGCTCTGCTTTCAACCACTCCTTTTTCTTTCTCGAACACGACCTTCTCTTTCTCTTTGGCTCCACTGGTTTGACCATGGAAACCAATGCCAAGCTTTATGTGAGCAGGTCTCTGGGCAGCTTGCAAGGCTTCAAGCTTTTCACCATTTTTGTTCATTTTCATCAGGACTTGTTGAAGCTTGAGCTCTTTCTGCAACAGCTTCTCATGCTATTTTGAGAGATCCATCAGTTTGCCATTCATGTTGTTGATTTCACTATCCCTTTCAGTGAGCATTTCTTTAAGGTTTTCTTCCCTTAAAGCTGATTGACCCATGTGGACTTTTAGGGTCTCTATTTCATTTTCTTTTGCTTTATCATATGGAGTGAAGCTTTCATCTAAGACAGTTTTGAGTTTCAAGATTTCATCTTCCAGCTTGGATCCTTCTATGACTACTTGCTTAAACATTTCTGAGAGCTTCTTGTAGTCATCAAGCTGTTGTTGAAACTCTTCATACGTTGGCATTTCAGGTATTTCCATACCTGCATGTTCAGAGTTAGTTGAATATGAAAAAGAGGTTTTAGTATCAACCTTGTTTTGAACAAGATCGAGATCTTTTCCCATGAAGCATTCCTCATATTCAAGTTCCTCGTCAGCTAAGCGACATTCCTCCTCATCCAATTCATCATCATCTTCGTCGGAGGAGGTTGAGTCTGATAATGTGGCAATTGCCTTGGCCTCTTCCTCAGTTGCGATCATGGCGTTGCGCTGCTCCTTAAGCTTTTGATCTCTTTTTGCGCGGAGCTCTTCGCGTTCAGCCTTTGATAAGTCTGGGCAGTCTGACTTATAGTGATCTGGTCTGCCACATTCAAAACAGCCACCCGCGGGAGTGTTAGAAGCATTGAATTTAGAGGGTTTTGATATACCTTCACCTTTCTTGTTGGAAGAAGAGGTGGTTTGATTTCTCTTGAAATCCTTGTGATATTTATGGAATTTGTTGAAGCGTTTTTCAAGCTTCTCATTTCTCCTAGCCATGAGTGCATAATCTTTCAACAATTTCTCCATTTTGGAGCATAAATCCTTTGGGATTTCTCTTTCTTTTGTAATTGATGCAGCTTTGAATGCAGCATCCTTTTCTTTCTTTTCGGGTTCGGTCTTCTTACTTGAAGATGCTTGTTCTGACCCGTGAAGTCTGATCATTTCAAACTCATTTCCGATGAGTAGATCAAACAGTTGCTCGGTTGACAGGTTGCTGATGTCCGACCTGCCACGGTGCATGGCACTATACACATGTCAGCTTGCTGGAAGAGATTGGATAACCTTGAGGTTGAGTTCGCGCTGTGTGTATTTATCTTTCTTGAGAGCTGCGATCTCCAAAGTGATCATTGTGAATCTGTTCTTGAGCTGATCAATGGTCTCCATTGGCTGCATTTTGAATTCTTCAAATTTACTGCACGCCACTGACAGCTTGTTTTCCAGCATTTCTGTTGATCCAAGACTTATGGCTTTTAAGGTGTCCCACATTTCCTTTGCAGTTCCAAGATTCCTTATCTTGGCCAGGTGGACTCCCTTAACTGTGCTAGAGATCAATCCTTTTGCGAAGCTGTCGAGTCCAGCTTCTTTTCTTTCTTCGGTTGTGTACTTTCTGGGATCTTTGATCTTTGGCACATACGTTGCTTCAGAACCTTTTTCTCCAGTAATATCAATATCATAGGGTTCGTAGATTGGAGTTGGGCCATTCTCGATGACATCCCACATCAACACATGATGAGTTTGGAGGCACATCTTTATTCGAAAGCTCCAGTCTTCATATCCCTGCACAGAGAAATCTTCACAAACGCGGAGAAGTGAAGCTTCCATAATGACAGTTTATGTATGTGTGCACAAACACAAGTCTAGAGATCTAGTTCAATTTGACACTGAAGCACAAAAAGCTTCTAGTATGCAGAAGCAGTGGTCAAAAGAACCACCGCTCTGATACCACTTGTAGGTCACGATAAATAGTTATTGGTGTATGGGGAGGGGGGGAATATACCAATTAGCCAACCGTTTTGACTTTTCAAAACTGTTTGATCTTACTGAGTCGTTACTACAGTATATCAGAGCAGTTTAGTTTTTCCAGCTCAATCAGTAAACTGCTGAGCTTGCAAAACTAACCTGCGTACAGAGGTTTGGTGGGAAGGTTGGCTAACAGTTTTCAAAACAGTTTTCAACAGAAACTTTAATTCAGGCAAGTGTTCATGCAAGACAGGTTACAGTGATGTAGGTTGTGAACATGCAAACTGTATAAATTAATAAGTAAATGACAAGAGAGACACTAGGAATTTTTATCGTGGTTCGGAGTAAACAGCTCCTACGTCCACGCCAGATTCCGTCGAATCTGTAATCCCTTAACTTGAGATTTTTCACTCCTTTTAACACTGGTGGAGGTCCAGTCCAAATTTAAGTCTTTCTCTTAGACTGAATCTAGCACGATTCTTGAGTCGTGTCTCTTCTTACTTACATACAAACTATCATGCAATCTTACTAACACTAAATGACTAGTGCTACTATCCAAACTTGAAAGCTGTGAATAGCTATCGTCGTAAGGAATACAACTCAATCAACTACACTAGTTTTTCAACTTTGATGGTAGTGAGAGTGTGTGTGATGTGTTCTAGTAAGACAGATTCCAGAATGATTAGAAATCTACAATGATCAACACTTGGGAAAGCTCTAGTAATTTCGAGTGTTGATTGAATGAATTTTAGCTTGAGATTTCTGCAGCGTTTTGGCTTGTATATTGAGTTTTTCCCGTACTTCAATCTGGAATGAGTTGAGGTATTTATAAAGAAGCATTTGAAATAGAGCCGTTGGAAGTGTGTCGGGATTTGCAGAACCGTATACTGACACAATTCTTGTCGTTGAGTGAGAACAGGTTTCTCAACCACAGCTCAGGTTGATCTTCACAGGTCGAGCTTCCTATACCTTGAACTGTCTTCAGTCTTCTGTAACCTTCGTGTGAGATCTTCTGACATGGTAAGAGCAGGTTGCATAGACAGTTTACTTAATGGAACAGTATGACAGATTGGGTGGTTTAGGTACCAGGTTGCACTTGCAACCTTGACCTTTACATGAACAACCTGTCCGAGTAAAGCTCGACTGATCCAAACACGGAGATCAGCCTGTTCCAATTAAAACCTATTATCTAAGTGTGGTTTCTAATAGCATTATCAAAACTCTGTTTCAAAGGGTTCCCAACAGGAATGATAATAATAATGGTTACTTTTATTGAGTGTTTGGTTTAATAGTAGAAATGAAGTCACTTGTGGAGGGTTCCTTTCTCCTTGTTTCCCCTCCTTCTTGAGGAGTAATAATGTAATGGATTGAGTTACCCCCAAATAAGGGAAATGGATAACATATTACTCAAACCAAACAAAATGTAATGGAATCAGCTACTTGATTCCATTTCCATACCCAAAAAAACTTGAACCAAACATGGGCTTAATGTGCTCACCGCTTATGTGACAGTGTCACGTCGTTAATCCTTTTCATTTGGGGTTTGTTTTTTTTTTTGTAGAGTTTAATTTTTTTTTTTGTAGGTTCTAGTTTTTATGGTATATATTTAAATTAACTTCCTTATTTAATGCATTGTCACATCATCCGTGAGTATATTAAGTATGCTCACGGTGAACATTGAAGCGTTATACTCAAAGTATTAAATCTTCTTTGTATGTGAGTTAGTACTAGTAGTAGTAGCTAAACTAAGATCAACTAATAAGGTTATCATTAAAAATCATGCTCAATCACGAGAAAGAACGTATGGTGAATTTTTTCTTCTTCAAATGACTTAATATCGATAGTGAAATTACTAATGAATTAGGATTAACGATGGGCTCAAAACAATGATTTTTCACGTCAATCAACATTTGCATTTGATTTTTTTTTTTGTTTAATGTCATTTTACTTATAAGTGTGTGTTCTCTTTGATGGAAAATTATCATGAAAAAATGAGGAAAAAATAACACTCATCCTTTAAAATTTTCCTTATTTTCCACCTTTTCCCACCTTCTTTCTTTTTCCCCCTTCCTTTTCACTCCAAATGGAAGGAAAATATTATCCCACCAACATGGAGTGAAAATATTTTCCTAGGGCTGTCAATTTTCGACACAACACGATAACACGACACAAACACATATGATATTAATGGGTTTGTGTTGAAGCTTATCGTGTTCGTGTGACCTAAAATTTTCATGTCGTGTTGTGTCGTGTTCGTATAACACGTTAATATAAATATATTATTTTTATTATTTATTAATATATTATTTTATTCACATATCCCAAGCTAGAAGTTCAAATTTAAATGTTTTATTGGATTGTTGAAGATTAATTTAAGATTTGCAATTTATTTTTGCTGTGTGAAGACTTATTATATAGATTTGCTGTTATTATGAAAATTAAGTTTTTATTTTTATTTTTTTATTTATTGTTATCGTACCAATATCGTGTTCGTGTCGACACGAATTAAATTGTGTCAATATAGTGTTTGTGTCGTGTTCGTGTTTGATTAAAGTGTGTCGTGTTCGTGTTCGTGTCGAACATATCCTTAACAGATCGTGTTCGTGTTTGGGCTAATTGTGTCGTGTCATTATCGTATCGACACGATAATGACACGACACACACGAATTGACAACCCTATATTTTCCTTCCATTGAAGTGAAAAGGAAGGGGAAGAAAGAAATGAGGTGGAAAAAAGTGGGAAATGAGAAAAAAAAATTAAAGGGTGATTGGTTTTTTATTTTTCCCTTATTTTTTCATGATAATTTTCCGTAAAAAAGAACTCACCCATAAGTTAAATCATATATGAACATCCGACTAGCCATGCCATCTTCTCGATATCTGAGACATAATTGCTAATTTGTTTCAAATCCACCACATTATTGTGAAAATCCAAAGAATTTGAGATTTAAAGTATAATTTACTATTAATAATATGACATACTCTCCCTTGAAGTAGGAATTTAAATATTTAAATGACTAATAACTGTTGCTCGTCCATAGTAAACGAAGACACTTTCTATTTTCCTCCGTCCACAAAAAATATACACCTTCTATTTTAGGGTGTAGATTTAATATAAATTTCTTTTATTTTGGACCCATACTAATTATATATTTTAAGTGAGACTCAAACTTCACTTTAATACATACTACTTTTTCTATCCTCAAAAACCTTGCCCCAGTTTGACCGGTACGGAAAATTAACTTGTATTGTTTATTGATAGCGGAGATTGAGTCTCACCTTCAGTGTAATGTAATGTATAGTTTATTAATAATGGAGATGATGTTTCACCTTTATTTGTATTGCTATCTTGGGTCCACATCCAAAAAATATACAGTGCAAAGTTTTAGGGGATAACCCAAAATGAAATTATGAGAAAAAAATTAGGAACAAAGGGTTGTATATCAATTTAGAGGCCGATTGGCTAAGCTTATTTTCAAGAGATTATAAGCTATAAGAGCTTATAAGATCTTTAAGAGCTTATAAGATGTATGATGGTTATAAGTTGTTAAAGTGTTTGGAAAAAATAGCTAATAACTTTGAAGAGATAATAAATAAAAAAATCTGAAAATAAAAAAAAATCAAAAAAGAAAATTTTGAAATCCATAATGTTGTAAAATCAAATGGAAGTATATATAATATAAATATAAAAATAAAATAGAGCTATAGCAGTCAAAAAGTAAAATAAAAAAAAAATAAGTTGGGGTGGATGAGCTTATTTTTTGGACAACTTATAAGTTATTGGAGCTTATTTTTGCAGCTTATAAGCTCTTAAGGAGCTTATTTTCCCTAACACTTAAGCAGTCAAACACAGTCAAATAGCTTATACGCTAGCTTATAAGCTTAGCCAAACACTCCCTTAATAGTTGTCATTATAAAATATTAAAATCCGTGCTGAAAAATAAAAGACGTAGGCAATCAGTCAATATATATTATACGTTCCGATGCGGATTCGGAGCACCACAACGATCCACGCGCTTACGTGACACTTCCTACATCATACATTCCTATTTATCTAAAATCTTCAATAAATATATATAAAATTATATTTTATTTTCCTAATCTACACACTAATCATAATATTTTATTTTCCAAATATAATACTCCATATTTTATTTTCCTAATCTACATGTGTAATTATAATATTTTATTAGGCTAATTACATACTAATATATAGACAACACTATGGAAGTATGAGGACAGCTTTTATGTGTTGATTAGGCACAATAAGATTGGTGGATATAAATTCTCATAATTTTGCTTTCTTTTTTTAATCAATAGTTTAATCTAATTAATTCACAGTAAGAACTTCAATCGATTTTTTATAAGAATTCAACGGATGAGTACTGTAGAGGTAGAATCTACGATTACAATTGTCCGGTTGATACGGTCGATCGGTCGATTCGGGCACTGGCAACCTGTAACCTACACAACGTAGAGACGTTAGAGCCCTAAGGGAACACTGGTGGGGTGTCAGCCGTAGGGCCTCCGACGCTCAAGTTAGTACGGTGAGTATAAAGTAAATCCAACGTAAACACAGTAAATAAAGAATAATTATAGATAATGGAGATCGCGGGCGATTCGGAGCGTTCGGATGGCAGAGGTGATGTCAGATGGTTCAAGATGGTAGAGGTCGACAGCGGAGGAAGCTTGTTGGGCTAACTCCGATGGCGGTGGACGTAGAGTGAGTGCGATGGTGGCGGACGTGGAGTGAGTGGAGTGAGTGGAGTGAGAACGGTGAGTACGAGAGAGAGCAGTTGAGAGCGTAGAGTTGAATGTATCTGACTTAACCTAGACGGTCGATATATATACGTCGGCTTGCTCCCCTAGAGTTTCCCTATCGCGTGGCCGTATCGGTCACCTCCACTCTCTACGTTCGTTCCGAATTCGGAGGAAGAGATCTCCCTTTGACTCGGTCGTTGGCTTAAGTGATAAGTCACTCATATTGACTGTATCGACTGTATCGGCTGACATAATTAACCCTCTGATCCGGGTAGGCTATTTGTGGCTCAAGTGGCGATGTTGGGCTTATTGCCTTTGTTATTGGGCCGTTTCGACTTGTGGGCCAGATTAATTTGGGCTTACGAAATTTGCCCACTACAATTTTGTCCCCACTCTCCAATTAAAATTATTTTAATTGGAGAGTTTATATAATCATATTTTGCCGGCGAAATTCGAGAGAAATATAATTTGTCGGCGCCGAGCTCAGAATTGCAATTCAAACTTTATTTTAGCCCAATTTAATTGGACCCAAAAACAGCCATATGTACGTAATTGAAGCCACATCATCAATGCACTTTGCTAAAGGCATAATCTCAAAGTTTTAATACTTGGCAAAAAATAATTAAGGATGGAGTGACATGTGTCTATTGTCGAAGGCTTATGAGGATATGGCAGAGGGTTTAACTTATTCCACATAATGAAGAGCAAAAAATCACCTTTATTTTATGAATTTAATCAAATGAGTCGGCCATTGGATTGGACTTGAGAAAATTGCACGCATTAATTACTATGCATTTCGATCGCTCCCCTTTCTACTTTGGCAGCATTCGGGAAGAGCACGAGGTTAAGAGTGAAGAGGGTAAGTTGTTCTCTGTTAATATCCAACGGCTCATAGCTGCTACTCCCATATATCCGCTGTAACTAGGGAGTAGCTACTGCATTTTGGTTGTTGCGGTCGATGCAGCCGAATCTGTTGATTCAGTCAATTGGAAAGTTTGTAGAAAATTTAAATTAGCTGTTGGTACAGCCTATTCGGCCTATACAATGGGATAGGATCTGAATTAGCTGCTACAGTCGACTTTAAAGATTTTTAGAGGAAGACCAGCTGCTGCTTTTCTTTGAGGCGCTAAATAACTCAAGATTCAGTGAATACAGTCGACTCATGTGACCGTTCTCTCGATCAATTCGGTTGAATTCAAGAAAAGGAAGGAAATAGGCTAACGTCTCCTCTTGCAGTCGATACGGTCGATTTCGCAGCTGTTACTCCTCGTAGGTAGAGGACGCTGCAGTTGCTGCAGGCAATTTTGGGGGAGAGGGAGGAATAGAGTAAAGTAAGCTCACGTAGTGGATACGGTCGATTCAGTCACTTTTTTATCAGTCGATTCGGTCGACTTTTTAACTAAAATAATAGTAGGTTTTTCACAACCTTTAGTATCACTCGATACGTTCGATTCCAACGGCCTCCAAAATTTCAAAAAATTGAAGGGCTCAAGTGGTAGGATAATGTTCAGTTAATACCTCCCCTCGCACAGTCGGTACAGACATTACGGTCGACTTTTGAACATGGATTTTCATAACCTCTACTTCTATCAGTTGGTACAGTCGATACAATTGATTTTAGGAGAAATGAGTGAAGAATATGTAGTCGATACGGTCGCTACGGTCAACTTTGAACGTTTGATTTTTCACAAGCTTCAACCTATATCGTCTAGTGCAGTCGATTCCTTCAAACCCAACAACCTCCAAGATTTTGAAGTAACTCTTACAGCTTTTCTACCTATACGATAGGTTAGAGCTCAGCTGCTGCAGTCGATTCTTAAATGAGATTGATAGATTTCCACCGCTATTATTTATACCGCTCTTTCAAATTTGACAATAGCGACTGCAGACTCAAAAAGAGTTGCAGCCACAATATTAGGTGGGAGAAATCCAACGGTTGCTCAGTTTGCTTACCACCCTCGAGGCTTTTGCAAGTTTCCGGATATCTACGGAGGGAGACGCTGCTCTTCGGTTGATTAGACCGATTGGAATTTTGGTTTCAAACAACTGCAAAGAGAGAAACGAAGAGTAGCAGCAGTCAGTTTACCTCTACTACATTGGGTGCGTTCGACAACCGAATCGGTTATCAGTAGGAGGAGGCGAGGGTAGCCAACGGTGAGAGGCATTCACTCCTCGTTTTCTGCTGCTACGGTCGAATCAATGGACACTTCAAGCAAGTCGATTTGAGTATCAATTTTGAGAGAAGGGACGGCCACAACAGCCATGTCGACTTGGCCTTCCTTATAGTTTTCCAAACGACTGAAAGTTAAGAGTAACGACTTCTTCGGTTGATTCGAGCGACTCCGCGCGCAGTCGGTGGACAAAAATAGAAGAAGGCACGCGGCTACTGTAAGTATTCCATGACAAGATCTATATATTTTATTATGTCTTGTTCCTTGGTGGATAAATCTTTTTTACTTGGAGAAAGCAAGTATTCTAGTAGTAATAACTGTGGCGGTATATATATTGCCTTTTTACAGTTTTTGGGGTTCTTGGAGTGGAAAGCTTTGGAGCAAGGTAGGAGAAGGAGGTTGTAGAGAGAAGATTTTTGAGATATTTCCCAAGGTTGGTTCTCTTTCTTTCCATTTACTATTTTAGGTATTCATGTTAGATCTTTGGTGGTAGTAGAAAATTGGATATTTACTCACTCCGTCTCATTTCAAACGTCCCATTCACTTTTTGCACATTGATTAAGGAATGACATTTATGTAATAAATTTAGGTGGGCCTATTTACTTTTTGCACATTGATTAAGGAATGGAGTGCTAGATAGTGAGACATAAGGGATTGATAATTATTTCCTTATTTGGGGTGTGACGTTTGAAGTGAGACAGATGAAAAAGGAAAGTAGGACGTTTCAAATGAGACGGTGGGAGTACTATTTTTCACGGTATGCGAACTTAGACTTCGGTATGTTGAGTCGTTCAATTGGTGGTGTCGGTCATGCCTTGATAATTTATTTGCAAGTAGGATGTTGGTTATGTTGGTTTGGTCTTTGACATGTGAGCATGAAATCATTATTCTCAGCCTATACGACCACTTTGGCATAATTGTGATATGTGAAGAAAATCTTAGAACATTAGTTCGGTCGAGTAGGTCACCTTGAACAAATGCATGTATGCATGCTCTACGGTCTCTTTACTTCATGCATAATAAACTGGTTGCGTTCTATTTTATGATTTACCACGGTCGATGTATGTGTCTACTTGAACGGTCGATTATGTGTTGCCTTGCATTTGTATATTTTATCAACTTGAGTTTTAGATAGCGTCATCTTTTTTAGGTGCTTCAGCATGTCTCCCAATGTTTGGGGTCGTTCACCGCGTTCGGCTAGTAGGGTTGATGAAGAATGTAGTAGTAATTATGTTGACGATGAGATACCCATGGGTGTCCGTCATGACGCTATTATCGTGAGGGACGGTCAGCACAGTCAAGATTTTGATCTTGGCATTGGAGTAACTACTGAGGGTTCGTTTGAGGAAGGTTTGGCTATAGATTTCCTCATAGGAGGGAATCCGGAATCTCCGTTGGATTGTGCAATCCTGAAGAAGTTTCGCCGCGTCTACCATATTCCTCGCCATGTTTACTTGCATGCTCCTAAGGGTGGAGAAATTCGAGCTGATTGGGATATACCGGGCATGACTTGCTTATATCATTATCCCTTTAAAGTGGGTTTCAGGCTCCTTTTACCTCGGTTGGTCGGTGAGGTATGTAATTATTATGAGATAGCTCCCGAACAGTTAATGCTGAAGGGATGGCGCACGCTCATGGCGATCGAAGTGCTCGCAGAGTTACATGGAATAGACATTGGGCACGATGAGATCTTGACGGGTTACAAGATACAAGTTGTTAATGGCGACAGGGGTAGATATCAATTGAACGCGAGGAAAATTCGGGAGTTAGGTAAGCGAATGATGGTGAATGGTGAGGATGCCGATCGGGATTGGCGTGATCAATACTTTTTTGTTCCATTTGCGTCACTTGAGTTACCGCCGGATAGTCGTATTCCACGTCTGTGGAGGGATGCGAGTGAGTGTATTATTTGACTAGTTAGGATATCATGCTTTTCATTTTTTGCTTATGCATTCATCTCGCACATTTCATATCTTTGTTTTGGTTGTCTTACATTCTTCATGTTTCCCTTTCAGGTCGCACAGACGTTTCATTTGAGTCGAGTAGCGTGGATACTATTCAAAGACTGAGGGAGTTATGTGACATTGAAGAACGGAGGTGGAAGAAAATTCTGACTGTGGGCAATCTTAGGCAAAGTCGATTGTGGAAATCGGTCCCTCCTCCCCCGCAAGGTATTAATTGTCCGTCCGATCGTGTGGATCGTGAACTTTTAATAGGTCGTAGAGCTCTTGAAATCTTGTACTCTACCTCTTCTCTATTTTTTCCATCTTTGAGTTCAGGTGAAAGAACTACTGCATCTTACCTCATGTCTCTACCTCCATATGTTCACTTATCCGGAGACGGTGGTTTGGAACGGCTGCATCAACTGAAGAATGGTCCGTTGAAGAAAAATTCCAAGGCAAAGCCCTCTGCCGCTCCTGCGCCTCTCCCAACTCGTGGAGCTCAAGAGGGGACGAAGAAGAGGCACATCGATGTTAATGAGTACGCCCTCGAGGATCGTGACATTTGCTTGACTTTTCCTCCGACAGCGCATGCCTATTCTGATTTTGCCCCTCACTTTGAGGAGTCAAAGAAGATATTGTTTCCTTCAGACCGTGGGACATTCGACCAAGTCGGTCTTGCTATTGTCGGTCAGATTGGCTCTGCTAATTTGATCAAGGTATACTTAACCTTTCATTTGTATATGTCATTTTTGTTGATTTTTCACGGTTTTTCTAATGTTTTTATGTTTCTTTTGTCAGGGCATGCAGACGCTACTCTATTTAAACGAGAAAGCTTTGGAGTTCGATTGTGAGATCAAGCAGTTAAAATCTGTGCAAGGTGGACTCCAAAAGGAGATAGCGTCGCTCAAGTCTGCTTTGGCCAAGGCCGAAGCACTAGCTGCTCAAAGGCTGAAGGAGTTGCAGGCGAGAGAGATTGATGAGTCTCTCTTGAGTTCCGCTCGGTCGGAAGTTGACGACCTTCGAACTCAATTGGCTTTTGTAAAGGCTGAGAATAAGTCGGTTGCTATTCAGACTCGGATCAGGGTGGAGGCTCATCTTATGCGACAGTGGCAGGAGGGGAAGACCGAGACTTAGGATCCCGAGGCTATTTATGCCCAGGAAAGAGGGCTTGATGAGATGATCGCCAGTGAGGAGACAGATGCAGCTCAGGCTAGTGGGCTCACTGATGATTTCGATGCGATTTCGGTGGGAGAGTTCTTTCAGGATGAGCAGCCGAGTGTTGGAACCGGTCACCTTGGCAATTGAAGGTCTTTCTTATTCTAGCATTTGTGTGTTGTAGTATCGCTTTTAACGATAACTCCTTTTATTCAGCCGGGTGTGTGTACCCGAGACTTATGCCTGTACTTTATTATCTGATATTTTACTATCTTTGTTTAGTTAAGGCAGGGTAGGTGTACCTATTTTTCCCTTAGTCCAAGTCGAGTTGATATTCTTGGCTTGGACTAACATTTTGAAGTTTTATTGGCGACGGGGTCGCCGGGTACACGACCTTTAGGCATATAATAACTTTTTTGTTGTATCATCGTTGAGCTTATCTCCTTATTATGTTTCTACTTTGTTGATGAATGTGTGACGATAACTATGGTGTGTAGTTTTTCTTCTATCCTTTAGCTTGTCGATGGATATAATTGCGACAAGAACGATTGGGTTGTGCTCCGTAGAGCTGCCTACATACCCATTATTGGGATCAAGCCCGAATGTAGTTCTGACAAGTCCTGCATAGAATTGTCAGAACCGCTGCAAAGGTGGTGTGATTTTTCATAACTTAATGCAAAACAAGATGATGAAAGTAGTTGTGTTACTGTTTGTAGTCGGCGGACGACTATGTCGCGTTGGTTTCCTTCGTGCTCAAGTAGAGCATTGGCGGTGAGAAGTAGAGTTGTGACTTCGGTGAGCCTTCCTCCCATCACGTTCACCTTCTTATCCTGCAATTAGGGTTGCGCTCCGGAGAGTTTTTTTTTTCTTTTTCGATATCATACGTAGAAGTCTAAAAAGTGTTGGTTGCGCTCTGTAGAGCTACCTACATACCCAAAATTGGGATCAAGCCAAGATGTAGTTCTCAAACTATCCTTCATATGATTGTCAGTACCAGCGTAATGAAAGTGAAAACAAAATGAAATGAAAGATTAAGTTTAGGAATGATACTGTCTGAGGTGGATGGCGTTCCAGCTGTTGGAGATGTCGTGTCCATCCTTTGCTTGGAGTTTGTACACTCCGTGCCCAACTACTTTGGTGATTAGATACGGCCCTTCCCACGTAGGGGCAAGTTTTCCAGCGCCTGTTTCTTTCGTATTCTGAAAGACTCATCGGAATACCCAGTCACCTACTTTGAAACCTCGTGCTCGTACGTGCTTGTTGTAATGTCTGGCAATACTTTGCTGATACGACGCAAGCCTTATCTAGGCTCTTTCCCTTTTTTCGTCGAGTGTATCAAGCTCGTGACATATTTGCTCCCAATTTTGTTCGTCCATTGTGAGTTCAAATCTGGCTGTAGGTACTTCACTTTCGACCGGAATGACCGCTTCCGCTCCGTAGGCTAGGGAGAAAGGAGTTTCTCCTGTTGAAGTTTGAGCGGTCGTTCGGTAGGACCAAAGGACTCCGGGTAGTTCGTCTGCCCACATACCCTTTGCTTTTTCAAGTCTCTTCTTCAGAGTGTTGATTATCGTCTTATTTGATGATTCTGCTTGTCCGTTCGCTTGTGGGTATCTTGGAGTTGAGATGCTCAACTTGATGTTCCAGAAGTTGCAAAAGTCTTGGAAGTCTGTGCTTATGAACTGAGATTCGTTGTCAGTCACAATTTCTTTTGGCACTCCGAACCGACATATAACATTTCTCCATATGAAACCTTTCACCTCTTTGTCTCGGACTTGATGAAATGCTTCTGCCTCTATCCACTTGGTGAAGTAGTCGGTCACGGCCAACATGTATACTCTTTATCCGGGCGCGGTCGGAAGCTTTCCTACTATATCCATTCCCCACTTCATGAACGGCCAAGGCGAGCTGATCAAGGTCAGTGGCTCCGGTGGCAAATGAGATACTTGGGTATATCTTTGACATTTGTCGCATCGCCTTACGTAGTCTGATGAATTCGCCTTCATGGTAGGCCAATAGTATCCGCTTGTTAAGGCTCTGTGAGCTAGACTTCTCCCGCCGGAGTGGTTTCTGCATTCGCCTTTGTGTAATTCGGCCAGAATATACTTTGCTTCTGCAGGGTTAACACATCGCAAATATGGACCAGAAAATAAACGTTTATAAAGTTTACCTCGAATGACGGAGAAACGGGTTACTTGAGCCTTGATGCGGCAAGCTTCATTTTTGTCATCCAGAAGTAGATTATTTTCCAAATACTCCATTATAGGTGTCATCCACGTCAGAGTACTTAAAATGTCGCACACTTGTTCTTCATTTTTCCAGACGGCTGGCCACTGTAGGTAAGTAACGGGTATGGCCTTTGGCTCCGTTGTTTGGATGGAAGATCCCAAGTTAGCTAGAGCGTTGGCATGGTCATTGTTTTCCTTGGAACTTGTGTGATAGTGAACTCGTCGAAGTGGGATTGTAGTTCTTTTGTTTTGTCAAGATAGGCGGTCATCTTGCTATCTCGGGCTTGATAGTTGCCTTGCATTTGATTTACTACTAGTTGAGAGTCGCTGAAGACGTTGATTTTCTTAACGCCCAACTCCTTAGCCATCCCCAATCCAGCTATCATAGCCTCATACTCCGCCTCATTGTTTGTGGCTCTGAATCCACATCGGACCGCTTGTTCGATCGTGTCCCCTAATGGTGAAGTTAAGACTAGACCACTTCCTTTACTGTTTGTTAAGCCATCTACGCTAAGTTTCCAGACACCGGCCGATTGACCTTCTGTTAAGCAGCAAAGCTCTTTCTCTGCCTGCACTTGCAAGTTAGGAGTAAAATTAACTATGAAATCAGCTAATACCTATGACTTCAAGGAAGTCCTTGGCTCATATCTGATGTCGTATTCGCTCAGCTCGACTGCCCACTTGGTCAATCTGCCGGAGAGCTCTGGCTTGTGCAATATCAATTTCAATGGAAAGGTGGTGAGGACTACGATCGGATGGCATTGGAAGTAGGGGCGGAGTTTCCGAGCTCTATGGACAAGCGCCAGTGTCAACTTTTCCAGCTGGGTATATCGAGTTTCTGTATCTAGTAAGGATTTGCTCACGTAGTAGACAGAGGATTATCTTCCCTCATCTTCTCGAACAAGGACTGAGCTGACCGCTGCATCCGATACGGCTAAGTACACACACAAGGTTTCCTTGTCCATAGGCTCAGACAGTAGCGGTGGGCTGGTCAAGTACTGTTTGAGTTGCTTTAGAGCATCTTCACACTCCGTTGTCCACTCGAACGTTTTTTATTTTCACAGTGTGTTAAAGAAAGGATGGCAACGCTCCGATGATTTGGATATGAATCGGCTGAGGGCGGCAATTCTTTCTGTCAACTTTTGTACGTCCTTGACGCAAGTCGGGGAAGTTATCCTTTGGATTGCATCTATTTGTGCCGGATTTACCTCTATTCCCCTTTGTGTCACCAAGTAGCCAAGAAACTTTCATGCAGTAACACCAAAAGAGCATTTAGTAGGGTTAAGTTTCATGTTATATTCTCTAAAAATATCAAAAGATTGTCGAAGGTGGTTGATGTGATCTCCCACGTGGAGGGACTTGACGAGTATGTCATCAATGTAGACTTCCATCGTTCTCCCAATCAAGTCTGTGAACATTTTATTGACCAAGCGTTGGTAAGTTGCTCCCGTATTCTTGAGTCTGAAGGGCATGGCTTTATAACAAAAGATGCCGAGGTTGGTCATGAAGGCTGTCTTCTCTTGATCATCCGGGTGCATCAGAATTTGGTTGTATCCTGAGTAAGCGTCCATGAAGCTCAACAGCTCGTGTCCGGCAGTGGCGTCCACCAACATGTCTATGTGAGGTAATGGAAATGAATCCTTTGGGCATGCTTTGTTCAAGTTGGTGAAGTCTATGCACACGCGTCACTTTCCATTCTTTTTCTTCATGGCCACTACGTTAGCAAGCTAGTCCGGATAGTGGACTTCTCTAACCAACCCATTATCAAGCAGCTTCTGGACTTCTTCGTTGATGACTTTGTTTCTTTCAGGGGCAAACTTTCTCCTCTTTTGCTTCTTGGGAGGGTAGTCTGGATCGACTTGTAACCTGTGAACAATAATGTTAGGATCAATTCCAGTCTTGTCTGCATGGGACCAAGCAAAACAATCATAATGATCAGCTAAGAATTTGATAAGCTCTTCTCTGAGGATTGGAGTGAGTTGAGCTCCAATCCGGACGGTGTGGTCAGGAAAGTTTGGATGGATTGAGACTTCGTCTAACTCGACCATGTCTGGTTCGTCTGGCTGTTGGGACTTGGGGTCGGACGGTCCCTGTTGCTGTAATTGCTATAAGGTGGCTGGCTTGGCTTTCATGGTCGTCTGGTAACATGCACGTGAATCTTTTTGGTCTCCTCTTATCTCCCGTATCCCCCATTTGGTTGGGAACTTCAGCACTTGATGGTAAGTCGATGGCACCGCCTCCATCTCGTGTATCCAAGGACGCCCTAGGATGACATTGTAAGAGGAAGTCGGACCGGAATCCACCACCAAGAAGCGAGTGCAAGGTTGACTCCTGCTGCGTAGACTGACAAGTCGATCTCTCCCACCGTGTTCTTTTGTTCCCACTGAAGCCGATGAGCCAAGTCATTTTCTTGACTAGCTTTGCTTCGTCGATCGCCATCTCCCTGAGAGTAGAAAGAAATAGGATATTGGCTGAACTGCTGTTATCAATTAGCACGCGTTTGGTAAGACAGTTAGCAATGTAAAGAGAGATGACTAAAGCATCATGATGAGGGTTAAGAAGCCTGGTAGACTCAGAAGTAGTGAAACTGATGGTCTGAGCAGGATGGTCGATCATGTCCTCTCTCTGACTCTGCTCTTCTGCTTGCTAGCCTTGTGTGTCTTTTAGCTGCTGAATGAGTGATACTGCTTACTTCAGAACCACATGATATAACAGTCACTGTTCGCTCATGTAATGGAGGATGAGGAGAAGTGATCTCTCGTTGGTTGTCTTGTCTGTCTCTCGCTTGCTGGAGGGTTTGTTTCCCCTTATCGGTCAGAAGGTCAGTTAAGTGACCCTCCTTCAGCAGCTGGGCCACTTCCAACTTTAGAGCGATGCAGTCGTCCGTTCGGTGTTCGTGATCAGCGTGGAAGTCGCACCATTTTGATCTATCCCTCTGTTCCGGTGGTGCTCTCATCTTTTCTAGCCACTTGACTCTGTTGCCCAATTGCTTGAGAGCCATCACTGCTTCAGCGGGCGAAATGGATAAGTTATACTCCGACGCTTTTGCTCTCTCTCTTGGTCGCATCTCCGAGGTCTGGCCGTAACCTCTCCTTCTGTTATCATACCTCTGAGGTGGTGGGTATGGTTCAGAATGTTGGTCACTTGATCTCCTGTCTGATCTGGTATCTCTCCTTGAACTCCCTGTGAGGAGGAGATCGTTGGTGGTTGTTGTACTGATCTTCCTTCCACTTAATTTGTGCCCACGCCTTTGCCAACACATCTTCCATTGTCTTGCATGGGTACTTAGTAAGCTCCTTGTAGAGATCGGAGTCGTGGAGGAGGCCTTTACGGAAGGCAGTGATGGCGGTCTGCTGATTGCAGTTGGTTATTGACACTTTCTCTTTGTTGAAGCATCCAACGTAGTCTTGGATGGGCTCTCATCTTCATTGGACTATCACGTACAAGTCTTCCGAAATCTTCTCCAGTTTCCTGCTACTAGCGTATTGCTGCACAAACATGTCAGTTAGTTGAGCAAAAGAAGATATGGAGTTATTAGGTAAATTGGTATACCACTGGAGGGTCGGTCCTATCAGACTAGAACCGAACCCCTTACACATGCAGGCTTCCCTCGACTCGCGAGGGATGGCCACAGTAAACATTCTCTGTCGGTATTAGGCAATATGGTCATCTGGATCAGTTATTCCGTCGAATGGCTTCATGTTGGGAAAGCTGAATTTGGGTGGCATCTCGACCAACGCGATGTCATCCACGAAGGGTGAGTCGGCATAGCAGCTCGCAACACTCTTCTTGATGGGTGCCGGTACTCCTGGGATTCGTTGAATCATCGCCTCCATCTCGGCCAACTTCATAGCTAATTCCATGTCAAGGTTGGGGGAGTAGCCAATAGTTGCTGGCTGGACATGAGTGATCGGTTGCTCCAGATGGCCAGCAATATGGGCTAGACTGCGTTCAGTCTGAAAGGCTCCATCTGTTGGTGTTGTCGCACCAAACCCTGCAGGAGTCGGCTGATACATGTTTGCAGGTAGCATTTGGCCGGTCCCTCTGTTGGTTGCGTGGCTAACTCCAACTCCAGGTGTTGTTTGAGTTGGCTCAATTCCCGTATTGGTTTGTCCGGCCGTCGGGGCAGTCTGTCCAGCCGTCAGGGTTCCAACCGATCTAGTTGCACGCATCGTTGTTCGTGGAGGGTCGAGGTCCAAAGATACGCGGTTACCTATAAGAAATGAAACACGAGTGCGGTCAGTATTAGTATGGAGTAAATTCTGATTCCTTACCGAACCAGACGGATCTGTCAAGTCGGGATCGTCAGATCCGTCATCATCTTCAACGCGAACGTAATCGTCCAGAGGTTGCATCGAGTTAACCAGAACCCTAAACTGAGATGACGGGGCCGTTTGGATATGGGATGTTGCTACTTCAATACGGGTGAGTAGATCAGCATTCTCCTTCTCCAGTTTCTACCGACTTTCTCGCTCTTGGTTCATCTGCTTCGTCAAGGCCGTAATCTGTGCAGCCAAGTTAGTCTGAACGGTTGAATCGGTCAGGTTGTGTTCGTCACCCATGGTAAGTGCTTAAGAGCTTTGTGGTCGCGTTGATTTGCTTGATTGCTAGGGCCCCACAATGGGCGCCAAATTGTAGAGGTAGAATCTACGATTACAGTTGTCCGGTCGATACGGTCGATCGGTTGATTCGGGCACTAGCAACCTATAACCAACACAACACAGAGACGTTAGAGCCCTAAGGGAACACCGGTGGGGGTGTTATCCATAGGGCCTCCGACGCTCAAGTTAGTATGGTGAGCATAAAGTAAATCCAACGTAAACACAGTAAATAAAGAATAATTATAGGTAATGGAGATCGCGGGCGATTCGGAGCGTTCGGATGGCGGAGGTGATGTCAGATGGTTCAAGATGGTAGAGGTCGACAACAGAGGAAGCTTGTTGGGCTAACTCCGATGGCGGTGGTCGTAGAGTGAGTGCGATGGTGGCGGACGTGGAGTGAGTGGAGTGAATGCGGTGAGAACGGTGAGTACGAGAGAGAGCAGTTGAGAGCGTAGAGTTGAATGTATCTGACTTAACCTAGGCGGTCGATATATATACGTCGGCTTGCTCCCCTAGGGTTTTCCTATCGCGCGGCCATATCGGTCTCCTCCACTCTCGACGTTCGTTCCAAATTCAGAGGAAGAGATCTCCCTTTGACTTGGTCGTTGGCTTAAGTGATAAGTCACTCATATTGACTGTATCGACTGTATCGGCTGACATAATTAACCCTCTGATCCTGGTAGGCTATTTGTGGCCCAAGTGGCGATGTTGGGCTTATTGCCTTTGTTATTGGGCTGTTTCGACTTGTGGGCCAGATTAATTTCGGCTTACGAAATTTGCCCACTACAAGTACTTATATAAATAGCTCTATATCTTCCCAACAAGATTCATAATTTGATTTGCAGAACCACAACATTTTGTTGGAGCCCTAAACAAAACATTAATGTTAGATATCTTTGTTTTATTTAATTCATTAATTTACTTTAACAGAATAAATATAATTAAAATAATAAATCTTATTTGGAGAATAATAAATTCTAATTGAGAATTAATAAACCAAGGGGGTGTATTATTATACTATATCTTTTATCATTTGAATTAAAAAATAATTGCAATTTGCTAAATATAAGGAACACAATACTATATTTTTTCATGAATATCAGATTGTACTCGTATTAGATGAAATATCAATTAAGTTGAGAACCAATAAACCTTAGGGGTTATTAATTCGGTTCATTATTCTTCAATTGGGATATATTAATCCTCAATTAGATTTAGTTAAATATTAGTAAATCCAACAAAAAAGAGTAGGAGACGTGTATTATTATACTATATCTTTTATCATTTGAATAAAAAAAATAATTGCGATTTGCTAAATATAAGGAACACAATACTATATATTTCATGAATATTAGATTCTAATCATATTAGATGAAATATCAATTAAGATATTAAAACAATTCAGTCTAATATAAAAATAATAATATCTAAATAAAAAATATTAATATCCAATATAAATTGTTTATTTCTATTTTTATTTTGACATTCAATATAAAAATAATACTAATATCTAAATATTCCATTGTTTCCTATGGCTCCATGGAAAGGGATCCGATAGTGGTAATGTCCCGGGATCAATATAAGAGTAACATGGTTATACGCATGCGCTTGCAATCATGAAAAATGAGGTTTTATGTGCATGGAAGTAAATAATTTCAAAACCCTTCTATGTATACTTTATTATTATGGATATTCTTTTTATGACAAATGTTTTCAGCACAAGCCCACTGAGTACTCAGCCTGCAATTCCTTTCCAAATATTTTGCAGAGTAAGGAGCTGGTGGAACATGCGAAGATTGGGAGGACTGTTATTGTTGCTGCAGTGTAAATAAATAAAAGCTTCCGCTACGCCTATGAATAAAGTCCACCCCCATGTGTATTTTCCTAGGTCAACTCCGTATCTAAATAAAATATTTACATTCTTCTTACACCGTGAATTATATATATACTACGGGTACTCAGACAAGTCGGTCAGCATGGGTTGTTCGGCTTAGCCAACCCCATAGTTTGAGTTGTATGTCCCGATCCCGTATTTAAATATTTAATTATTTTATATCTATGGGTATTCAGACATAGGCGGCCGGTACGGGAAGTATGGTTTATCTACCCCGTAGTTCGTGTTGTGCGTCCCGATCCCATATTTAATTTCTTAATAATAAGGTTATATTATCCCAAGCCATGAGCCCCTTTTTATCCCCGCTTCTTAATTCCAACCCCTTGCCACGTCCCGACATACGTGTCTTCCCTCGGAAACTGGGGCGTGACATATTAACTTGAAGATGTAGTAGTTAGTAGGTATGTGTGGATGGTTTCGACTTTCAAGTGGTCCATTGGCCATGATGTTCTTGAGATGTTTTAGTATGTATAGGTGATTAATAAAATTAATATTGTAAATATTAATTAGTATTATTTTTCTTGATAGCCGCAAATAACATCAAACAACTCATTTGACTAGAAGACTCATTCAATTTTCAGTCCATCCTATCAAGCTTGGTCTATTTTCAGTTTGGGTCGATTTGGATTCAAGTCGATCAGGCCAAATTATTTTTGTGTTAAAATACTTTGTCATAACCCTACTTCGATCTTTAAGTGGCCCATTGACCAAGAATTTTTTGAAATGTTATTAGTATGTATAGGCAATTAATCAAATTAATATTGTAAATACCAATTAGTACTTTACTTGATAACCACGTATAAAATCAAACAACTCATTCAATTTTCAGTCCATCCTATATCTTAACTTCGATCTTTAGGTGGTCCATTGACCATTTTTTTTTTTGAAGTCTTATTTGATTTTTAGGTGGCCTATTGGCCAAGAAAATTTTGAAATATTTTTAGTATATATCGATTTCTATGGTTGTCAGATTATTTGTAACAAAAATATATTTATAATTATAGTATTAATACAAAATGAGCATTGTTTCAAAAAATTTGGTTACTCAGGAAAAACCCTTCAGGCTATTTTCGAGTTTGAGTTAAAATATTTTGGTCCTAGCACAACTTGAATTTTGAGGTGGCCCGTTGGACAAGAAGTTTTTAAAATTCTTTTAGTGTGTATCAATAACCACATTTGTCAAATTTTTGAAAACATATATATATATATATATATATATATATATTTATTATGCAACATTTTATGCATAAAATACATGAGTTGCAGTTTTCACGTAATAATTAGTTTTCATATATATATAGGGATGCGTTATGGTGAAAACTAATTGTTACGTGAAAATCACAACCCATCATAAAATGTTGCATTCTCATGATGATACATTATATGCATAAAAATAATATAAAATAATATATTTTATTATGCAACATTTTATGCATAAAATGCATGAGTTGTAGTTTTCACGTAATAATTAGTTTTCATATGATCTACTACCTACTATATATATACATATATAAATATATATATATAGGGAAGAATTCACATGTAAATAAATCCTGACGTGAGAAAATAAGAATAATGTTTAAAGGTAACTAATTCATGCTTAAGTTTGCATAGAATTATGCTTAATATACAATTGTGCTTTCTAATACTCCCTCCGTCCCGGCTATATAGTCCAGTTTGGTTTGGGCACAAAAACCAAGGGAAGCTGTGATAAGGGATTTTAATAAGTTAATTAGTGATAGGATTAAGATTCTCGGGTACTGTTCACTTTTTTTTGTCTTATTATCTGTTTTTTTTCTAAGTACTTAAAATGAATCAGAATACAATTAAAAAAAAATCTGAATTAAAACAAACATATCAATCGGCTACTGTATTGCTCTCTCTCTCCATCAACTCAAACTCAGATTTCGCACATGAATCAAAATTCACCAAAAATTCAAATTTGGTGCCCAATTAAACATTTGACATCAAAAAGCCTTTCCCTCCTAACTCTAAAACATTTCCCTCCTAACTTTAAAACAAAAGCTACTATTTGTATAAAAAGAAGATGATTGCAGGGAGAAGCAGCCCATATTTTCTCTAAAACCAAACACCATCTTCAAAAGGCAGCAACAGCTAGTAGTAACCAACAACCATGGGGAAGGAGAAAGATCTTTCAGATGCTCTCAATGGGGAGATTATGCAGTTCTTGCTCCAAAACTGCAAGGATGGGCAACCAGCATATGGGAAGAAGGGAGAAGCAGCCACACTGTACAACTGTTCCAACAAGATCATCCAAAGGCTATGGAAATCTGCACAAGCACAAATTGAGAAAGGTGAAGTAATTTAGGTTGCTAACAAAAGGCAGGGCAGATTTAGAGCAGCCAAACATGAGCTAAATTTTGAAGAAATTGAAAAAATTCATTATCAGAAAAGCGGAACAATTAGAGCCCTAGCTGAGCAACTTAAGATTCCTAGTGGGAAGATGGCTAAAGAAAAGTTGATCAGAGCCCACACCAATTCAATTAAGCCTCACTTGACAGATCCTAATAAGCTTTTGAGATTAAGTTTCTCTCTTCAAGCCATTCAGTTTGAGAGAGAAACCAACAGACTTAAGTTCAAGCCAATGGAGAACATAATCCACATTGATAAGAAATGGTTTTTCTTAACCAAAAAAACCCACAGATATTACATGACCCCACTAGAAGCTGATCCTCATAGAAAAAACAAGTCAAGTATTATGCTTAATATAAATTGATGCTTAAATATAATTATGCTTATTGTACCTTATAACCATGCTTAAATCAATATCAACCATAGATCTAACTGAGATCAATGGTCTAGATCTGTTCCTATTTCACATATTAGAACATATTTACATATGATCCATCCTCTCTCTCTCTCTCTCTATATATATATATATATTACACAAAATCGATTTTGAGGTGGTCCGTTGGCCAATAAGTTTTTAAAATTTTTGATTTGAGGCTGATCAAGCTAATTTTTTTTTAAGTTAAAATATTTTGCCCACAATCTTACTTTGATTATATTACACAAAATTGATCTTGAGGTGGTGTCACGACCGCACTTTACTAATTAATAGCCAAGCTCGGTGATTCGTGACTATGGTGGAATTAACGAATAATAAAGAAAAGGAAGTGAAATTTCGAGATTTGACGCTAACAAATTATAAAGCAACATCGATAAGTGGGCATAATAGTCGAAAGTAGTACGACGCGATTTGTCATGATTCTGACTTAGATTACAACCAAATTGAAAATGATTCAGAATATTAGAGTGTACGCAGCGGAAATGTGTGGAAATACGTGTATGGAGACACGTATTACCAAGAGTGTTCATCAACTACATTAATCGCTAACTTCGACAAAACATCGCTGGTCACTCTTCCGTCATCCAGCTCAACCTGCACATTGAAAATAATGTACAGGGCGTGAGTACGGAGTACTCAGTGGACACAATGCCCAAAATATTTTTGTTGTCAGGCCATTCATAGTGAAGCATAGGGTTTTATTGAAAGGCCTATGTTCACGAAAAACTGAGTTATCTTAAAAGTGTCTGCGCAGACTAAGTCCTGTAGTAATCTACCATATCTGAGTTTGTTGTGCCCGAGGAGTTGGCCACCTCACTCGGTCACCTGATCGGTCACTATTTGAATGACACGATCGATGTGTACACTAGACCAAGAATAATAGCTGATCATTCAAGGACCCGAATTCGATTTATGAATTGGCATTTCGCCATTTAACAGATAGGCATCATACAAAAACGGAAAATATTTATGGCATGACAATACTTTTAAAAGAGCTACTGATCTAATAAACATGCTTTGTTTTATAGAAAGCCCACCTCGTTGCTCTTCTCAGTTTCTATGAGGTCTGATCTCTGCTTCAGCTACCGTCCCTCATTCGCGTACCCTTCGATTAAAATTCGAGGTAAGATTCGCATGCTAACGAATGAAATCGTATCTGAGATTTTAGTCTTAAATGCTAATCGGAGGTTATTCTAAATCCAGTAACGTGGTTACTGTTATCTAGGCTCGAATTGAGTCCCGTTATGTGAACGGTTCATATATGTTTATTAATAAATCAATCTTTCATTTATTGTGAAGCTGGGCTAATTAATATTGCATAATTGGTTAGCTAAATCAATTATCTCATTTTAAGGATTCTTGGTTAATTAACTTATCTAAAGTAAATTCTTTTATTCGCGAAATAATTCTTTACGAATTATTAAAATTTAATCAGGAGTGGAATACGATTTAATTAATCGCGTCTCGTTTTATAATTATCTAAGGAGTTGGGCTCGTAATTGGGTAAATGGGCTTTGGCCCGATAAAAGGGTAACTCGGCCCAACTGTAGCTCCAGCTTGGACCCGCGGGTTAAACCCGACCCACGAGTTGACCCGACCCGGTCACAAAAGGAATCCCCAACCTTTCTTCATATCACTTTCACGCTGAACCATCTCTCTCTTAATCGTGATTCTCACCTGATGCCCTTCTTCTTCCTCTCATCTATCTGGCTGGCAGCCGGCGATTCTGAACGGCGTCGCCGTTCCCAGTTTGTTGTCAGTGTCCTCTTCTTTCGCTGTATCTCTGCTCCAATCACGGTTTAGGGAAAGACTTAATTTTCGGAAATTGGGGGCCGAGCTCTCCCTGGTTATCCTTGATTTGGCCCCGTCGATTTCGGCGAGTGCTCGGTTCTCTGGTACGCTCCTTCAGCTCTGGTGAAACGCGGTGAGATGGCGTCGATTGAGGTGGTGGGTCGGCGACCGTTGCCCGAATCCGTCGTGTTCAGTTCCGCCGCCAATCCCTTGGGCTCGTCACCTCTCCGGCGCAACTCCCGCGGTCCCACGGGCTTTGTCTTGAGATGCCCTAACATTAACAACCCTAGTTCTTCGAACTAGGGGACATTCGTTCCTTCTGTTTCCATGCCCGATTCCTTCTGCGTTTTATTGATTCAATATTTTCGAATTTTGGTTCAATGCCAATTAAGGAAGGGTTTGATTGGTACTTGCTAACTCTCTCTATCTCTGTTTCTGAATGCAGGTTTTCGACGATGACGAAGAGGCATCGCGGCTGCTGCTGGCTGCCGTTGAGGCTTCGAGCCTCGACGAGGTTCGATTCGCTCTATCATCCTCTCGATCCTTAAGCTAAGTTCTTCTTTCCTCTATCTTTAAATTGAGAACGAAAAAAAAAAAAAAAAAAAAAAAATTTTTTGGAGTTCTTTAGGAATTACTAGCGCGTGTGTTGCTGTTAAAATTCTGATTTGAGTGGATATTTCACAACATGCTACTTGATCTCGTTTTGAATTTAGGTTGATATTACAACGCTTGGGAAGTTAGTGTTTCTTAGTAAGTATAACAGTGAGCATGTTATATGAATTCTGGGTTCGGTTCTCCTTCTAGAGCTCATACTTGATTCTTCTATTGGTGGAAGGAACAAGTTTAATACTAGTCTAGGGTACACGTTGGTAAGTGTGATGAGGTTCTCTAATTATAGTGGTTCTTGGAGAAGATAAACTAGTAGCATGCTTGTTAATTTTGGGATTTATGGTTGAGGAATTTGAAGCTGAAAACCGTAGCATGCTTTCCTAGCTCTAGAAGATTTGGGATTTGCTATTACCTTAGGTGAGTGAAGGGCTGTAGTTGCTAGCTCTTCCCCTTCTCTTTTCCTTCTTGCCTCCTCTTGATTCTATCCTTTCTCGGTTCTCTCTTGGTGTTTGAAAACTTTGGTGAATGTTTGAAGAAGTGTGGCTGATTTGGTGAGGTTGAGGGTATGTATAAAGGGTTTAGTCTCTTGATGACCTAAAGGGAGGTTGGTTGACTCAACAGAGTCAGATTTTAGAGCCTCAATGTTTCTATTTCCATGTCTAATTTGTTTCTCTTGAAGATTCCTGCAGATTTTATTTGGTTTCTAGTGTGTAGCCTTGGTTCCCCTCCCTTCTTGTTCTTACTTGACTGTTTTCTCTCTCCTTTGCAGGTATCAAGGAAGTGATGAAGCTGCTGTCTCTGTGGCTGCACTAAGCTTCCCTTAAGGCTGGTTTTCTTTCTTGTTTTAGACATAGGGTATTTGAATTGGTTTGCTCCTGTTCTGCAGATTTTGGTTTCTTCAAAATTTGTCCTATTTTGCTGATCTTCTTTTCTTTTGCAGGTAGCAAGAAGGATGCCATGTTGTTGTTATGAAAGGAAGGGTCCTAAAAGGGGCGGATTATTTTTCCATATTTAGGCTAGAGAGAGAATCTCTAGATTTGTTTTATCTTTGTAAACCAATTGCACTACAAGGAATGCTTCTGTACCTTACTGCACAAGTGGGACTCGATCCCTACTTAATTGGGTGACAGGTGACTTTCCTTTAATTAATAAAGGAATTAGAGTTTAACTATTTTTCTTGTTTTAATTATCTATGGGGATTATAGTTAATATTAATCTATTTCTTTCTTCCCTTTATAAAAGAGAGAAAATTTATGTGCATCTATACATATATGTATATTTGAACTTAATCAAAAGAATGGCGTGGCCCACTAGTACGTGAATCGGGCCTTGGCCCAAACGATTTTTCTGATGGGTTTGACCCAATTGATTTACAAATGGGTTTGGTCCAACTTCTGACTAATTAGGCCTCAGACCAATTACTAAATGCTAGCATCGAGTAATTAACTCATAATCAGTCTATAGATTAATACTTAGCTAAGGATAATTGGGACTTATTGATCAACCGCCTAATTTATCGAGTGCTTAATCAGTTATTCGTTGAATTTCTAACTCAATCGACACTTGGCTACTAAAGAGGTTATTAACAACCACTTATTCAATTGAACACTCAATCGATCGTTCGACCATAATCAATTATGGAAGTTGATAATGAGATCATAGTAGTCGAGTCGCTACTCAATTCTATTATTGCTCTCTAAGCAATTGTTATAGAAATTCTGAATACTAGAAGTTGATAATATAACTCGATCAATCAAAATTAATTAACTTAAATCGAGATTAATTAGCTAACTAGTTAAGTAAAATGCGGGGCGTTACAGGTGGCCCGTTGACCAATAAGTTTTTTAAATTTTCGACGCGGGGATTTTGAAAATTTTGAAACAAAAAATATGTTTTTGATTTAAGAAAGTTGATAATACAACACAAAATGAGCATCATTTCAAAACTTTCGGTTAATCTAACAAACCCTTCGAGCTATTTTCGATTCAGGTTAATTAGGATAAATTATTTTTGGATTAAAATATTTTGAGTAAAATCATACTATTATTTCATTATTTTATACTTTTATTTATGAAATATACTATAAAATGATACCTGTCGATTTTTGGCGGGATACAAACTAATAGTATAAGTTAATATATTCTCTTGAAAAATTATACTCCCTCCGTCCTCGATTTACTGACCCCGTTGACTTTTTAGATAATTTTAAAGCTTTGTGATGATGGATTTAAAATCGAATTTTTTGAGTTTAGTTTTTTTTACAAGGTACTACAAGTGTTGTAGTGTCGTGTAAAAAAAACTAATCTCTAAAAATTTAATTTAAAATCCATCATCACGAAGCTCCAAAATCACCTAAAAAGTCAACAGAGTCAGTAAATCGAGGACAGAGAGAGTATTATATCTATACTAATCTTGTTATTGCCATTCTAATGAGGCATCTGATTTAAAAAAAAATAAAAGGGCATCTCGGTAGTTGACTACAGGAAGGAAAAATAAAAAAACAAAATAAAATAATATAAAAAAAAAACACGCACACACACACACACACAGCGAACTCCAATTAAAGCCCCAAGCCCTAACTTGTGAACTTCTCCTCCTCTCTCCACAGAAGAAAAAGAAGCTGTCCGGTGCAGCGGCGGTCCTTCCTTCTCTTTTACACACAGGTTCTCTTTCTTCGTCTATATCCTCAATTAATATCCACACTCCATCTCATTTTTGTTGCTTAATTGAATTATTCGATTTTTGTTTGAATTATTCGATTTTTGTTTGAATCATTCGATTTTTTGTTTTCCATTTTGTTTTTTTTTTTTTTTGGTTTTTTTTTCTTCTTCTGGGTAATGCTCGTGATTGAAACTGAGAAATCGCGCGCTATTTGTAGATTGAACTCGAGTGAGAGAATATTTCCGTTTAACTGGTATTTGATTTAGCATCAGACTATCGTCTTGTAAATCTCAGATAGAGTGAGGAAGCTAAGAGTTATGCAATGGCTTTTTTGTTAGAATGATAGTAATCGACGATTAGGTGTTTTTCTAATTATGGATGCGTATGATCTGTAGATTTCAAGTTCAGCCCATGCGTCTAGGTTTTGTTTTTATATAGTGACTTTGTTTCTGCATCTTCATAGGCATGAAAGCTTTTGATATGTATCCTCTGCGCTACGCATGTGTATTTGTTATATTATGCCGAATGCAAATTATAGCTGAAACAATGCATTACCCGGTATAATTTACAGTGTAATTATGTTCGCTAACTATAGAAATTGGTTTTTCTTATTTTATTGATAGAAAATTAATTCTACTGTACTTATGTTTGGTAGCCTTTAATTATTTTTTTGTATACTTATTTTGCTATAAAATCCAATCAGGTAGTTTCAGAAAATGGTGAGGGTGAGCGTTTTGAATGATGCTCTGAAGAGCATGTATAATGCTGAAAAAATTGGCAAACGTCAGGTCATGATTAGGCCTTCTTCAAAGGTCATCATCAAGTTTCTTATCGTCATGCAGAAGCACGGTATTGTACTTTCTTTGTAGCATGAGGCCGTATTTTTTATTTGTTTCTAAATCTTGAATAAGTAACATTTTATTTCCTATTGATATTATTTCAGGATACATCGGAGAGTTTGAGTATGTTGATGACCACAGGTCTGGAAAGATTGTGGTTGAATTGAACGGAAGGCTAAACAAGTGTGGCGTCATTAGCCCCCGGTTTGATGTTGGTGTCAAGGAGATTGAGCCCTGGACTGCTAGACTGCTCCCATCAAGACAGGTAGAATAATGGTCACAACTCAATTTCACTTTATTCATCTAAAAATGTTTCAACTCATTCTTTCTTGATTCCATTTATGGATTGTTAAAATATGGTGTACATTAACATCAAAGGATAAGATTTTGACATATCATAGTGCATTGTTGATGTTCTAGTTATCAAAGTTGAAAGATATTTTCTGATTTAACCAAATTTATTAATTCGTTTGCAGTTTGGATATATTGTGTTGACTACATCTGCTGGTATCATGGATCACGAAGAAGCTCGTAGAAAAAATGTTGGAGGCAAAGTGCTGGGGTTCTTCTACTAGGCGGAACATGAGATGTCTGAAGTTGTTATACAATCACAGGCCTGCCCCTTTTTTCTTCTCTATCAGTAGTGAATTTAACGTTGAAGTTGCAATTTCTTAGGTGCAGCTCTTTTTGCCTTAATGAAATGAGACATTTGAGGATTGTCATCTTTAGGAATTTTGGAAGGGTCATATTATACATCTGATATGAGTTGAATGTTGAACATTATTTCATATTGCAAGTTTCCTCAGTTCTGAAACTATCTGCTTGATGTCTGAGCTGTTTCTCTGTAAGCAACTTGTGTCATTTTCGTCCAATGTATCTTCTTTCTGTGCCATTTTTCGGACATCCTTAGGTTTTGCCTGGCTATTAATGCTTTATGGTTGCTGGGATTATTCATACAGATTCTTCACATCTGACCCTTGCCACATTAGATCAATATTAGATTTATTGCTTATGGAGATTTGTAGGTACTCTGCAGTAGTAGTACCTTCCGTTTTAGGTTATAATATGTCCCTTTTGCAGAAAGAAGATTCAATATTGATGAGAAAGGTTATGAAACATGATACTATTATGTGCCTCAAATATTTTATGCCTTGAAGAACGAATGTTAGCAATTGGAATAATGCCCCCATATATTATACATATATGCTTATGGGCATGCTTGTGAGTGTGTTTGCGTGTTTGTAGATTGGTGGATGCTGTAGGAGTGATTTGAAGTAGTAGTAACGCATAATTCTCATTCAATGAATTATTTACAATTGTTATTTTGATGTATCCTTAATTTATGTCACTTGGCTGTAAATGAAGTCATGTATCCTTAATTTATGTCACTTGGCTGTAAATGAAGTCTTTGTTCCTTTCTGATTTATAACTTTAGAGGCTCCTCAGTAATTAAACAGATTATATATAATTGCTGTGTGTATGATTATGTTAAATTATTAACATGACAGTAATAAAATGACACGAATTCCTTCTAATGTAATGGATAATGAAGCAGATAGCATAATTAAAATATGAAATGTGTAGATCGGACGCTAATGGTTTGAAAATGACCATTTTCATATATTACTACCAGGTGTCGTTTCTCACAAAGGGGGCATTTAGCAAGCCGGAGTTATGAATGTAATAGACGATGTCACGCCAATAGGCAATAGAGGATTGGATCCGTAGATTTAGGGTTCAAAATCTATAGGCCTCATTTTTTTTTTAATTCCAAATAGAAACAAATGCCCTGTTTTTTTTACTCCATTTAGTTTGTTTTGATTTTTTTTTTCTAACAAATTAGAGTAGGAGCATTTATTATTTTTTTAGTATTGCAAATAGAAACAAATGCCCTATTTTTTTTATTTTTTTTCTCCATTTAGTTTTTTTTTATTTGTTTTTATATTATTTTTCTTTAACAAATTAGAGTATGAGCTACACACGTCATCCACAAATATAACAAGTACTCCCTCCGTCCTTGAAATGTTGGCCCCAACTTTTGGGCGCGGAGTTTAACGTGGTGTAATGATTGTGAGATGATTGTGTATTGATTGAATAAAGTGATTGATGATGTGTAAAGTGGTTGGTATTAAATGAGTTGATTAGTTATTCTAATTCTTTGTGTTTATGCAATATTTTTTATTTTCCTTTAATAAAATTTATTTCAGCCAATTTAAAAAAAAATTAATTAATAAATTCAAAATTCTTTTTTGTTATTTATGTAAAGAAATTAGCACTCGGTTGACACTGTATTCATTATTCACACTTTAATGCTAAAAAAAATTAACCAAATAAATTAAAGAACAATTAAAGAGAGGAGAAGAACCGAAAAAGACATTTAATTAAAAAAAGCAATTGAAATCGGCACATGTCTGAGAGAGAAGTTCCAAAATTTACAATTAAAAGTAAGATGATTAGACTTTGACATGATCAAAAATTTAGAGGGAAATTTAAGGAGGGTAATTTGTTTAAAAATTAGAGGGAAAGTACATATAAATAGACATCTACACTATCATTTCTCTCCCTTCTTTTTCTTCTTTCCGATAGAACAGGTGATGCTCTCTTGTACTTCTTCTTCTTCAGATTTCTTCATTTTTTTTTTCTTCAACATTGTTGCAACTTCAAGCTTCCCAGCATCTCTAACCTCACTTTTTTTCTTTGATACCTGCCATTTAAGAAATACAGAAATCAGAGACAGGTAAATCAAAATTTGCAACTCTGAACAATGGTAAGAGAGGTGAAGAGAGTGAGCATCCCCTTGGAGTTGAAGCAACAGATTGCAAACTTCCTACTCTCGAACTGTTGCAACGGTAAGGTGAACAGAGGAGCATTAAAGGAAGCATTGCAAAAATTCGGGACTTCATCAAGAAGTGTGAAGAGAGTATGGGCAGAGACGAAGGTGCTAGTGGCTGAAGGAAGGCCTGTCGTGTTTCACAACAATCGCAAAGGAATAATCCACAAAGACAGGTATGTTATGGACCCAGATCTTGTACAAACTGTTAACTTGAAGGATAGGAAGAACATAAGGAGAATGACTGAAAAAATGGGGATAGGCAAGACTCTTTTACATACATGGATCAAACAGGGTTTGCTAAGGTCCCATTCTAGTGCAATCAAGCCCACACTTAATGACTTAAACAAGCTAGCAAGGCTGAAATGGAGTTTAAGCCAACTGAATGTAAATAGGTTGGAAAATGGTGAAATAGCATTTCAGTCAATGAACAACACAATTCATATTGATGAGAAATGGTTTTTTCTCACTAAAGATGCGGATAAGTACTACCTACTTCCTGCTGAGGATGAACCACATAGGACTTGTAAGTCTAAACGATTTATTCCTAAAGTGATGTTCATGTGTGCTGTGGCAAGACCTCAAAAAGGACAAAATGGTGATCCTGATTTTGATGGGAAGTTGGGTATTTTTCCTTTCATAACTAAAGAACCGGCTAAGAGGGCTAGCAAGAACAGACCTAAAGGAACCCTAGAAACTAAGGCAATGTAGTCTATATGCAAACAAGAGATCAAGGACTGTATTATTAAGCAGGTTAGTGGCTGAACAGGTTATTTATTTTTTTAAAGAACTATCAGAACTATATTTGTTCATCATGTAGTCTTTTTTCCCACAGATAATCCCAGCCATTAAGGAGAAATGGCCCAACTGGGCAAGTAAAAGGATCATTATACAACAAGATAATGCAAAGCCCCACATTAAGGGAGATGATGCAGACTTCCTACAGGCTGCTAATTCAGATGGTTTTGAAATGCAGTTAGTGTGTCAGCCACCAAACTCACCAGATTGCAACATTAATGACTTAGGCTTTTTCAGGGCAATACAGTCTCTACAATATGTGAAGGCAGCAAAGAATGTGGATGATCTAATAAAAAATGTGAAGAGTTCTTTTGAAGAATTGACTGCTACAACTCTGAACAATGTGTTCTTAACACTAATGGGTTGTTATGTGGAGATGATGAAGATTAAGGGAGGCAACAAGTATAAAATCCCACACATGAACAAGGGAAAGCTGCTAAGGCAGGGTGCTTTGCCAGATTGCATCAAGGTGAAAAAGGAATTGGTAATGGAGTGTTTGCAGTACATATCCCTACCAGGAAATGAAGTTCAAGGATGCTACAACATAGGACCACTGAAGGATGCTTTGGCATATGAAGAAAGGAACCAGCAAGTGCTCATGTTGACACTCTAATTCTTAATTTCAGTTCTGATGTTTTTGCTTAAGTTATTATGGTAAACATCTAGATTTCAGCTTTTTGGGATGTTGTTTACCTAGGAACTGCCTATTTTGTCTAATCATGAATGTGAAGCAAAATTATGATAGCATTATGAGGCCCTCAGTTTTAAATGACATAGAGTAAGATCCTAACTATACCTCCAAATCTATGCTAAAACAAACACAGAGGTGGCATAAACAGGATAAAACTCTACCATTAACTGAAAAAATCACATCACAGGGCATATGCATATCACAGCCTTCAACCAACAAACAAAGAACAGTTCCAGATCCAACAACAAGCCCTCAGTCACAATGAAGCAATATCCATCAACAAGCCCTCAGTCACATGGAAGAACCGAACCCCAAGCGAACACATGCAGATGGATATCCGAAAATAAACAGCCAAAAACCATCGAATAAACCAAACGACACTTGCATAACCTAATTTTTCAGGTAAATCGACACATGCATAAAGAAAACACCCGATTACTACCCAGATGGAAGGCAGTTTAGGGCAAATGAGGGCAAGAAATCGGAGATACGAATCCCGCCTTCTCGGAGCCCAGTCGGTCGCCCAATCCTCAAGATCCACCAGTGAATCGGGTGAATCCACACCCGATTCAGGCAGATCTGAGAGAGAAGACCGCGGGGCATCGAATTCAGGCGTCTCCGGAACCCTCTCATTCACATCTTCCTCAGAATCAGGAATGACAATTCCATGAAACTCAGAATCGAAAAATGTATAGGTAATCGGAGGCGTAGATGGAGAATGAGGGGATGAGAGAGGAGAAGAATCCATGGAAGATGCCAGAGAGGGTGGAAAAGATGAACAGATATTAGGGTTTCTGGTTCAGAAAAATACCAAAATAAAAAATGAAAGAGACGAAGAGGCGATGCAGAATTATGGTTCATGAGTCGGTGAATGAAATTAGTGGGGTGGGATTTTTGGTGGTTGTTATTCTTTAATTTGCTGCATTTAATTGGGTAGGTTTGGTTAGATTAATTAGGATTAGGTTAGATTTAATATTCTGCACAAATCATGCTTAGTGGTAAATGGTAGTGGGGCCCACATGTTTTTTTGAAATAACTTTGATTGACTGAGGGTAGTTTTGTAATTTCATTTGTGGGACCCACGTCCAAAAATAGACGGGGCCAACAGATGGAGGATATCCGTTTAAGGAAAGAGTGCCAACAGATTGAGGACGGAGGGAGTATAATTTTTCGCACCCCCAAATTCAAAATGCCGACTCCGCCACTATGTGAACTTCAACTGATCAAGAACGATAGCGTGATGACTTCTCAATCACCCGAAAGATTATAAATGAAGCAGAAAGTGCGTAAAGCAAAAACATCAACATCACCGTATATATCTGGGTTGGATTGCACCTTCAATAAATTAAATATCATTATTATTACTATTGTTGTTATTATTTAAATTCGACCATACGATAGCGATGCGCTCTATACATGGCTCACAAAAAACAGCCGTCTACCTTGACTTTATGCTTTCACACAATCTACACATCTCCTTAAAATACTCCATACAATTTGTTTGCTTGCTTTTTTTTTTTTTTTCAATTGTAAAAAAGAATATATGTCTTCCATCGTGTGTGAAAGGATCTTCGAAATTGCCTCACCGTATGATTCCACCACTAATTTATTTCAATCATTACCATCATGAAGCATCAATCATACTACAATACAACTAGTGTTTCTCCATTTATTTAGGACCACCAATATTTGATTAAGAATACATGATTGTAATAAGTAATAACCCCACTTACAAGAAATAACAAGACAAAAGAAGTTGCCTTTATTACAGTGTAGGCAACATATTTATAACATTTTCTTGATGCAATATGTTACATCAATAGCTAGATAGATTGGTACAAAGGGTGCTTATTATCAGCTCTCTTACTCACTCACGCACTCTACTATTAAAATAGTCAATAGAAACAAACTACTCGATACTCTGACTATCATCGACCTGATAACAACGCAACACAGTGCAGAGACAGACTAGTAGTAGCAGTAGTACCATTAATTTAACTGCTGGAGCCCTAAACCTATACAAAAAGTTAGCACCTGCCAGCTTATACTTTAGACACACCTAAAGTGGTATTAACAAATACTGTAATTTTATCTTAAAATGAATAAAAACTTAATTTGATGTTAGTAAAAGGGGAAAGAATTGTAATTATGAGTCGTCAGATTCTTGGTCTCATCCTCATCTACGGACCACAGTGAATCATTAGGGCAAAAGTCCCACACCGGAGATGTGATTGGTTGATGATGAGTTGTGAAATTGCTGCTCTCTTCGGACAACTCTATGTCCTTCCATATCTCATCCATGGAATATACTTTGTTATTGACGTTGCTCTCGTCCACCTCAGCCGGTTTCGTGTTTTTGTTCTCCCCGGTGGCGGCCCCTCCCGTGTCGTAGAAGCTCCGGCTGCCGGAGGAGGAGGAGGAGGAGGAGGAGGAGGATGATTGGGGGATCAACATCACTTTCTTCTTGTCTTGAGCCTTCTTCCTCATGTGGGTCCTCCAGTAGTTCTTGATCTCGTTGTCCGTGCGCCCGGGTATTTTCCGCGCAATCCTTGACCATCTATTATATAAAAATGCATGAGTGAGTGAGTAAATAAGGGTTAATGTCTGAGACCAAAGGTTTGAGTAACTGACCTGTTGCCCCATTTGGAGTGGAGGTCGAGAACGAGGCGTTCTTCGGCCGGGGTCATTTTGCCCCGCTTGAGGCCGGGGTGCAAGTAGTTGACCCAACGGAGGCGGCAGCTCTTGCCTGTTCTTTTAAGACCTGCAGGGGAAGAAGAAAAGAAAAGAAAAGGAAGGGTGAGAGTTGGGGGATGGAAGGGAGGAATCCATGCCCAAAACAAGCCTACCTATTTCGTGAGTCTCCCGCCACCTTCAAACCTGATACTTTCGCTATGAAATCCCATCGACGGTCGCCGAACAAGTTCACGTAGAACACCAGCTGTGAGTCTTCTTCTTCCGTCCACGGTCCCTTTCTCATCGTCCTATCTTCTTTCTCCATTAAATAATATATATTACCTGACCTTGAACTTGACCTGCTGCTATAACTTCTTCTTCTTCTTCTTTCTTCTTTGTTTTTGCTTTTCTTGGTTAAGTTTTTTCTTTGAGTTGTCGGCTGTGGATCTGTCTGACTCAGCTACACGGCGACTATGGCGTGTGTGCTGCTGCTATATATACTAGTGCAGTGCAGTGCAGTGCTGGATTCATTTATTTTTTATTATTTATTTATATATATATTTATCTGTATAAAGGTAATTAAGGGTGGGTGTGCCGTGTGTGTGCGAGTGATAGGAGAAGATGGCTATATATTACTCCGTAGTATATATTTTGTAAAACAAAATTGAAAAAAAAAAAAGGTGGAGGAGTGGAGGGGAGTGGAGTGGTGATTGCTTTAGATAAGTGGTTGATATGTTGACGTAACTTTCATAAGTGGCCGTCCATTTTCCATTCTCTTCTCTTCTCAATTCCTCTCCATGCATCCATCCCTATTTCTACTATTCTATGCCCTCCACTTCTTTAATTATAATAAATAATATTCTGCATGCTCTCTCTCTCTCCCTCCCTCCCTCCCTCTGTGCACTGAAACGGTTTGCTGCTTTGTGCTGCTTGAGTGTATATTGTGGGCAGATAAATTAAAGTAATGTCTTTGTAACCAAATTACACCATCGATCACTTGCTTCTAATTTATTTTCAACAAAAGATTAAATTGCCCTTGAACATTCTGATTATTAAACACCCCCAATTTGATACGTTTTTTGAATATATATAAGGTATAAAATAATATAATGTGTCATCTGGCGCAGGAGGAAGGGAGTATTACAATTATATATATCTTCTCCATATATCAATTAAAAAAATTGGACTTGTTTTACTATTTTTTTTAAATATCAATCATAAAAATATAAATAATTACTCCGTCCGTCCACGATCTGTTGACCAAGTTGACTTTTTGATTTTTTTTTTAAGTTTGTGATGATAGATTTTAAATTGTATTTTTTTAAGTTTACTTTTTTTTACAAGGTACTACGAGTGTTGTAGTAGTACCCAGCCATAGTACTCAGTAAAAAAAATTAAACTTAAAAAATACAATTTAAAATTCATCATCACAAAGGTCCAAAATCATCTATAAATTATTTTTGGCCAATGGATCGTGGAGGGAGGGAGTATAATGTAATAAATCTTAACTAAAAATTATTTTTTTTAAATATTATATACTCTAGTTTGAATTTAACAAATATATTTTATCTGATAAAAAAACTATTATAAACTCAATTGAAATCCTAATAAAGATAAATAAGTTTGGAACATGATTGAGATACTGGTTTTTTTTTTTGCTTTCAGAGGTGTATATATGAATAATAAGGTGCAGTATCAAAATATATAGTAGTTGTGTAGTTCTTATAAAAATCCATTAATTTGTGTAGAAATTTCGAGGAACATCATCTTTGATTATCACTTATACTAAAATAATAGAAATTTCGAGGAACATCATCTTTGATTCACTTATAAAATATTTACTTGGATGTCGGTAATTGGAAATAGAGTATATCTCCCACAATTGAAAATAACTCTCACTATTCCGTGATGCATAATATACATCTTGAAAAAAAAAAAAAAAATCATGATTTGGACATTAGTATAGTTTACTCGTCAACAGTGGAAAAAAAATATTTTAATTAATAATAATAATAAAATAGTATCTGCAACGAATACCAAGGCATATCCATTGTTGGTGTTGCGCAGAAAGCTGGGGTTACATTAAACAAACGCAAATACATTTCTGAAAAAGGTTTCTGTGGCCTTGTTGGTTTTCTCTTTGCCGTAAATTAATTTCTGATTTCTATCAATTAATTTATTTCAAATATTTTCTCATATCTATGACCTTTCTCTTCTGCAAAGGCCGTATAATACACAACCGTAACCTATGAATATTGCCTCTTCTCTCTAGCTAACTTAAATCAATTATTATTTCCGTTCCATTCAAAATGTTTGTTTTCTTTTGAACACGGGGAATTATATAAAAAATGTAGGGTTTTGAAGAATTCGTTTTTTCCGAAACATATACGTGATAAGACATTTTAAATGAGGAAACCAAGAAATGTAATATACATCGGATATGTTGATCTAGTTAATTAATGAACAGGTCATCAAAGAATTAATGATCCACAATTATATTTAAATTTATGTTGTACTACACTCCTTGGAACATCTACAACGCATGCATGTCGAGTGTTAAAATAAAAAAAGTATATAAGTAGTAACAAATTTGATGTAACTACACAAAAGCATGTATATATAAGTAATTAATTTATGGATATGATATATTACTCTTACGTAATTCATGTGTAGGCGAATGAAGGTGAATTTATTTAATTAGCAATTCTTTTTTAAGATTTGATATGCTTGCCGTTCTTTCCACGTCCTGATTTTATTTTTTGTTCTAAAGAATAGTGGAAATTAACACAAAAGTTTATTTTTTTTTCTTTTCTTTTCTTTTCTTTTCGTTTCTTTTTTAGTTGGGCGCTCTGAGTTAAATTAATCAAGAGAATACGCTCACTCACACTTTATTCTTAGTTGAAGACAAATTCGATTTTTCTTGAATCATAATATATATATATATATATATATATATATATATATATAGATAGAGAGAGAGAGAAATGATATGCTACTCACCTCCCGGTGGGCACCTTCGTGGGCACCTTGTCGTTTTATCACGTTTGCATTGCTTTTTTTTAATTTTAATTTTTATTCTATATTCTAGTATCTTATAAATTAATTTACAAATCATAAAATCTAAAAAATACATAAAAATCAAAGCTCGATTTATTTTATTACTCATTTTTTGAAGTTAAAAATAAAAAAAACAAATTGAACATTGATTTTTTAGATTTTATAATTTATAAATTAATTTCTAAGATACTAGAATATATAATAAAAATTAAAATTAAAAAAAAACAATGCAAACGTGATAAAACGACGAGGTGCCCACGAAAGTGCCCACCGGGAGGTGAGTAGCATATCATTTCTCTATATATATATATAGTTACCACATCATTGAATTTTCATATACCTTTGATTCTTTTTAATTTCATTAGAGAAAAACTGATCATCTGACCCTTCTTCTTTTAGTATTCCCTCCATCTTGTTTACAGCGTAAACATTTTTTTTTTCGGCACTGAAATTAAGAAGACGTAGACCGTGCACCTCATTTTATTTTTGCTCGATAATTAAAGAAAATGTTATAGTGTGAAAAGCTAAAAGGTTCATATTTTTTCAAAATTTAATTTTTTTTCCAAAAAAGGAAAATCAGACACTTTGAACGAGAACGCTCAAATAGTAAAGTTGATGATGCTTTGAATGAGACGGATGGAGTAATATATAGTGGGGGAATTTTATTTGGTAAACACAGAATGATAATCGCATTAACATAAACCTAAGTAGAAAAATCAAATAATCAAAAGCTTTGACACCTCTAACAATATCCTCACGTAAAGTAATTAAACCGGATGTGATTTTTTTTATTTTATGTGAACTTGGTGTGATCTCTTTTAACATAAATATGTGATCAGATGAAACGTATCTTCTCAATAATTCTTAATTAACTTAATCCCAACTTGTCCTCCTAATCTTATTGTTTAATAGAGCGAGAATAAAAACGATAATCACAATTAGTTATATGTAGATAATTAAATAAACAGAAAACGTGATATATATGAAACAGCCGCCATTAGACAATTGCTCAGCATTGCAAGATTAAAGACAAGGGGGCAAAGGAAAACAGTATACATGACAGCTAATCATTGCTTATACTTTATATTTTGTAACTAAAAGTATTAAAAAAAGGTTGATCAAATCTGTTTTCTCATCTCATCTTATATTTAGAAGTACTAAATTATTCGTATGTTTGGTTGCAATTGGTAGGATTCTGCAACCTTTTAACCTTCAATTCCCAAGAACATCACTAATAGAAACATTATGGAATATTACTTTTTGTATGTATCATTAAAAGTGAGCCATGAATATTATACAGGGATGTAGATTAGACATATAAATTCTGGATTGCGTTGATCAACTAACAATACTTACTAATCTTAAAAAATAAATAAATAAATAAATAAATAATAAAAAAAATGATACTTCAGCTGTTTCATTAGTTAAGAATTATTCATGAAGAATTGGTGTATAGTAGTTTTATTCGGAGTAATTAAGTAGACTTAATAGCAGGAAAAGAAAAATAAAAAAAATAAAAAAAAGACCCCTAAGATATATATTGGGTTTTTTTAGAAGAAATAAAAGATTTTAAATATCTAGAACTAGAAATGCAAGAATTTGTATTTTTTTTAAAAAAAAATTCAGTTTTGTTAAATGCAAGTACTGTAGTGAATGGAATCTTTTATAAGTGAATGGAATCTTTTATCTTTCTTATGATGAATTGCGTCAACCGTTCATCAAATCAGCCGTTGAACCCCATCTTATCTCTACCCCCACACACACACACACAAATAAAAGTGATTTAAGGCGAAAGAGATAGGGATGGAATATACAATAAAATTGATAATGATCTGAATATGATATTTATAAATACCACTATCCAACAATATGACAAAGAGATAATATGAGGTGGAATATTGCATCACACAATTCGTTTTGGTGTGACTTAATCTCATTAGGTTTTAATAAATATTCCCTGTGTGGTTCTTTTCATAATAAATAGAAATAGATACCACTATTCGAACAAGAGTTCTAATATTTTTATAATTAGTAGACATTAGAGTAAAGTTTGGATCTCACTTATCTTGTAAAATGATGCTTTTCATGTAAAGTTTACGTATCAAAAAAAGAATATATCTATTTTTCGTGGACGTACAGAAAATAAAAATATGCATATATATATTGGGGATGGGGAAATATTGTGGTATTATATATGCTAATTAGTATTAGTTAACTTAATAATATTTGTAAAAGATATGTGTTCACTGTACCATTACAAACAAAATAAAAAATTCACACATCAAAATTTAGTTATATATGAAGTGCATACTTTTCACCAGTAAGAATAAAGAAATAAAAGGTGACGAAGAGAGATTCAACTGTGAGGATAGCCCCAACCTTTTAATAGAGTGGGGGTATAACGGACTTTTCATTAATTGTCGGTTGATTATTGAATATAAGACACCAACGACGTTGATTTGCATGGCTGCAGGCTGTATATATATAGGATATACTCAATATATACATCTTATTAGGTGTTATTCGGTTTTTGAATTCGATATTTGCTTGAACCGAACCGGACTGAATTATAATCGAATTTGGTGGGAAAAAAATCGAATAGGATTAATCGAAATTAATTTCGTCTTTTTACGAATTATTTTTCTTAAATTGTCAAAAAATGTGTTTTTACTTTTTTCTCTCATTACTTTAATCAACATATAACAAAGCTTAATTTTTATCCAAATCAAGTCTAACACCCCTTTTCCCTTACTTTATATAAACATAAATATAAAATAATAAAATAATAGTACTATCTCCGTTTCATTTTATTAGTCCCAAAAGAATTGGGCACAATAACCAAGATAATTGAAGGAGAGTAGGGTTAGAGGGTGGATTAGGGTTTAGGCTAATTGAGTTTATGAGCTAATAAGATTAAATTAATGAGCTTGATTTTATTCCTAATTTTTGTCATTTCTAGTAATGAGACTAATGTAATTTGACGTACAAATATGGGAGGGAGTAATAATTGACTATAATAATAAATATATTTAAGTTTATTCAGTTTATTCGATCAATTGAAAGAAATATTAACTGAACCAAAAAATCGAATATTACTTCATGTGTATGTATGCGTGTTGTGTGCTTGATAAAAAAGTAAAAATAAATAGAATATCATTCTTCTAGAAACTGAAAAATTTGTTCCGACCGTCTCTATATATCGGTTTAATTTTCGAATTTTCTGATAATTTTGCTTACCCCTACGTTTAATTAAATTTTGAATTTTATTTGAAAATGATTGTTTAATTTGTATCGAGATATTAAATAAATAGTTTATTAGGAAAACGATAATTAATTAAAAAGAATAGCATTGGATTTTGGGTCGGGGCTGTCGTGGTGAGAGTAAGAAGCTTCAAAGATAGTATGAACCAAAATGACGTGTAACGCACCATATCAAGCATGCCCCATTCCCGCTAATTAATTAATTAATTATATATATATATATATTATTCCATTTTCATTTTTGGATTTTATTTTTATATACTACTACATGATAGAGATATTAGATTGCAACACATATGCATGGTCTATTATACATGGATATTATATACTTTGCTAACAATCCTTTAGGCTTTAGCAAGTCCAGCATTTGAGTTGTTGAAGTAAATAAAAGAAAATCTAAGTAAATGTGATAAAATCTTTTTCTTAGAAAGAGAATGTGATAGTATTGTTACGAAACAAACACAATAATTATACGAAAGCAAGAAAACACACACGATTTGTTTACCCAATTCGTTTACGTCTGGGGGCGCTACCAAGCCAGGGATTGCACTATATTTTCGGACGATTAATTACAATGAGAAGACGGCTATTTAAATAGCTAATAACCGAGCCCTAACTCTAAATCCTTTAGGATCGACATGGGCCTAATAAACGTGGGCCCAAAAACTTCGGGTTAGATCGCCGGTATTTGAGCCTGGTGTACAGTCTAGTCTCTATACACCAACAAGTATAAAATATGAATGCTTGAATATTCAATCTATATAGAGAAAAAAAGATCAGAGGCACGAATCAAAGTAATAAATTAAACCCCCAAGGTCGTCGAAAATAATATGATATAATTAGCA